>MNPL01006912.1:9032-21125 GCA_002081605.1 Tropilaelaps mercedesae | reverse complement strand
AATCACTGAATGCAAACAATATATATGACTGTTGTATCGCGCCTTGTAAATTAAATAATAATTGCGAAAATACTAAATGTAGCAGAAACTAATTTACGTCCCACGTTACATCGTAGAAAACTTACACGGTCTTTCCATACTAACCAGTTTATCCTTTATAGTAGCGTGGCGTATTTGACATCCTGAAATGTACTCTCAACAATTTGGCACTAGGTGGAACTCAGAACAGATATAATGCACTAAAATCTGAAGGCTTTTGATTTTGTTGAATTAACTCATTGGCTACTTTATAAAAAATTGACCCGGACTTACCTGGAAAGCATCAGATACAAGGCAGTTATTACATTATTGGATAAAGATTGCTACTTATTTTGGTTAGATTGAGCCGCAGGCTCAAGTGTTCAGCAAGTTAATGGAGTACCTAAAATTGTTCACGTTCATTGTTAAGCTCGAAAATTACCAGGACAGTATGCTTTTTGTTTTAATTAGAACACCCAGTATTATCTGCACGGATGTTATAAGGTGGCTTTAGACCCGAATTCAGTAAATAAAAAGTCCTGCATAAGATACTATATAGAAACCAATGTGTACAACATGGCGTGCACAACACGTTTCTTTGAAGGCTAACGTTACCGGTAATGCACTTCACGGTAGTCTACTGCTATTACAATAGTTATCCGATCCAAAGACATGCA
This sequence comes from Tropilaelaps mercedesae, assembly GCA_002081605.1. Classification (NCBI taxonomy): domain Eukaryota; kingdom Metazoa; phylum Arthropoda; class Arachnida; order Mesostigmata; family Laelapidae; genus Tropilaelaps; species Tropilaelaps mercedesae. Next base: position 20,430 of record MNPL01006912.1, on the reverse strand, counting down.
AGAGTCGGTATTGTTACTAATTCCTGGCTTCTGCTAGCATGATAACTTGCACGGATTGCATATAGGTTCTTCATAGCCTATCGGAATTTTTGACACTTGATGGCAAAATTAATGCAGCTTTGGAATTGCAAATAGATGACCGTTCTTCCTGCAAACGCTGCACGTTTGTACACACCATGACCAAGTATACGTCTCGTAATTACTTGTGTGTTTCGAGGATATATGGCAAGATTACTCTGGGTATAAAGCTGTTTCAGTAAGACATTTGTGATCAGCTTTGCACAGTGATCGTGTTGTTCCCGATCAATGATGAACTTTCATATTTGTGTGTGGAGGTTATATTTCTTCATTGGTATGGTCAGCCTGGTTGTCCTTAAGAATCCTGGTTGACTCACAAACCGTTTTACCGCCCTTCAGCAGAAGATACTCAAGTTACGTAAAAACGCTGCTGTAGGGACAGAGTTTTCTCTGTAACTGCAACGGCATATCCATTAGAAAGTTGCTGATTAGGCCCACTGCACAACATAAAGGAATGTAGGGCTTGCCTTACTACTTGCCCTACGATACTGTCTTGTACAAACGAAGCACTCTTATTAGAAAGAATTGTGTTGTAACATGGCATTGGCGTTCATCTAAGACGGTTTGCTCCATTGAGATCATTCAAATCGTTCGCAAACTTATGTCGAAAAAAACACGTATGTACATGATTTTTTGTACGTATCGACATAGACATCCGTGGCAAACGTGTTCATTTAATGTAACCACTGTATCCTATTTTTCCCCAATCATATTTTGCAACGCCGTTTTAATAGAGGGGAGAAGGAACGAGTCGATGTTTCAATGGGAAATCTGTTGAATTTCTTCTCATTAGCGGTCTATATGTAGTAATTTAATTCGAGGCTGGGCTGTTATGCGGCAACAAGTCCTTGTTCCGGAACATGACAGCTGCTTTTACATAGCTCGGCTTGTATAGGTAGTGCGCTGCATTGTTAAAACGCACTGACCTGGCATTAGATACATTAACTAGATTGCACCACTGTACTACGTGCAAATAGACCTCCAAATCGTTCGGCAGCTAGAGCATATTTCGGAAATGAACCTCCTACTTCCTCTGCAATTTTAATATATTACCTTCTATCGCGCGATAGACCGAGCGCCTTTCTAGTAAGTGAGAATACAACTGGTCCGTTGTGTAAGAGTTCCAATTTTGACAGACCAGATATCGCTAAGCTAGTAAATTTAGTGAAGATACTAGTCGAATAATATTACTAATTTTTTCCACCTTTTAAAAAACTATTTGAACAAGAAAAGCATCACTTGATTCAAAACATTGCTCTAGTAAATACCTTGATAATTATTTGCTTTTCAGTCTCCTAATAAATTTTTATTTCATTTTAAATGTGAGTTCATATCAATCGACATTTGTGTCATGAGCACTTGTACTTGACTAGATTCAGATTATGATGCAATATTGTTTCCTTATAGTTTCTAAGCTAACTCAGATTAAAATGACCGAAGCTAGCTATATGTAGGGACTTCGAGCAGTCAAATGTATTTTAAATTGATGGGATGCAACAGAAAGCCGAAATACCTAAGAGGTTGGCTTAAGTCTTTCTCGAAACCAGTTTATATCCGCTATAAACTGATTTAGAATCAAGTGGCAAGTACACATACTTCACGTAACTTTAACTAGTTTACCTCGGTAAACTAGTTAAATTCGTTTACCTCGGTAGGTATGTTGTGCAACAATCAGACATTGTCAGTCGTCAAAAATAACCTTTGAGAAACACTAATGCGGGACTATAATTATATGCCTGCTAAGGTTCAAGCCGCCTTTTTGTTATAAATCCACCTGGGTCATTCGAATAGAGAGCTTCAAAAAAGCTATTTTGTACTGTCACTAACTATCGAAAACTCTATTGAAATTTCTTACGGGCGTTTCGTGTTAATCTATTTGGGGACAAAGGTATCACCTACAAGAGTTAGTTATGCACTCTGATCGACAGCGACCTTTTCTTGCGTCCTACCATCTTTTCGGCGTGTATGTTAAATATCAATTTTTTTAATTTATGCTTAAATAAAAAACTTAGTCTCAATTTCCTAAAACAATATAGGAAATTCCATAACTTATCGATTATATTATTATATAAGGAAAATTGACAAATAGGCAAAAATAGCGAACCGCTTTGTTATCATCTTGCGAATTTTTTAGTCATATGTTCTAAATAAGTAAGTAAATGAAATTTTTGCTTGTAATCGCTCTTGCATTACTTCGGGTAGCAAACATGGACGCATTAAACACCGAGGTCTGTTCACGGCATTACTGTTCTACCACTGTTAAGTTCTCAAAGCAAAAGTCAGACCAGAAATCCACTAGTAGCCCGTAATACGTCGTGAGGTGAAAATAATTTATAATATAGTGAATGCAAAGAACAAAAGGATGACACAATTATTTGAAATACACAGAGATGCCACATATAATTAAGCATGTGTATGTATGGCTAGCAGAATTCAAAATCACAAACGTCACTACCTTTATAGATAGCTGCTTAGTCGGTATTCCTTTATGTTGCTGGAAGCCCCGGCATTACATAGGTCATATAAAACGAGTATGTTGATAACAAATTGCATGCAGTTTCCTGAATTCACACGAACACTTTTACACTCGCTTGCTTTTTGGAAACGCATTTCCACACGAATTTTAGGGGGAATAATATAATATTTAATATCAAATATAATATTTAAATAATATATTTTATTATTTAAATATTATTATTTTTTTAAATATTATAATATTTAATATCAAATATAATATTTAAAGGCCAAACAATGTTTTTACAGTTCCTTATGTGTTATTTGTTAAAAAGCGCGTATCCAAACAGATAATATAGGAGCGACCTCTTATGAGCTATACTATATTTATACAGCAAGCAATCTGTAAATTTCTTACTTCATCAAATTTTACGTTTTCATTTTATTCATTTCCTTGCCGTTCATTGCCTCAAGTTTGTGTAAAATAACCCACAAACAGGCCCAAGAGACTTTTTTGGAATTATGTTATTAACGTCATTGTTAGTATTGACCGGCTCAAATTAATCCCATCTGCTGAAAAGATGTGAAGCCATATTTTGAGAATTCTAGTGGAGTACGAGGGTACAGGGTTCGATGGGCAATTTATTCCTGATTGATGCACCCATATTACTAACCAAAGATTTATCTATATGTGCCACCTTACAATTCGGTAGATTTGTTCATAAATATTTAGGGATCAAATGTTAAAAATAGATGTTGACTATTTCACTTACTATTCAGCAATACAGATATAGACTTTCATAAGTTTTGACCATCTGATGAAGCTAATTTTCCTGTTTTCTGGTGGAGTACTACGGGTGCTTAAAGGCATAGGAAGAGTAGACTTTCAAAGGCTTTCAAAGCTTTGCTATTTTATCATTTTGCCCATATCCGTTGAGAAATTGCACCTATTTATTTTATCTGTATTTTCAGACCCAACACACAATTTTGTACCGCACAAAATTCTTTGAATTTTTCTTTGCGATTTTCTAAATAGTTGCTTGATATTTTAAAATAGTTTGGACCTAAGAAAGCTTATACAAAAAAGCGTTGACTGCCAGCTACTTTTTTTACGTTTGCTGGTAGCTTAGATTATATGAATTATTATTAGCTAGAGCTAAAAATTGACGTAAAATTAATTCTTTCGACGTTTGGCCGGCTTACCTTAAAGACCTTGAAAAATGGTCTTTTTCGCGATGACCTATAGTTCGCCTAGAGAATATGCATGCGTTCAAGTACTCAATCGGTATCCGAAAATAGCAAAAAAAGTTTGGGTGCTTTAAATAGTACGATATCATATTTATTAAAAATAAAAGCAGCAGCAGCAGCCTTACTTATTTTTGGATAATAGGAGGCGATATCAATTTATTTAGACATTTAGATTGACATTTGATGAGCCTTTCATAGGCTCAAAAAATTGCAACGACAAAAGGTTTAGAAAAATAGATTTAGAAAGAACAGAATTTGGGAATTAAATTCTAAATTAATCACACAGGTTTCCTCTAAACAACATATGTGTGCCTATTTTAGAGCAAAATACCCCAGGATAGGTGCTACTAATTTGGATGTGACCATTACGTGGTTGGTGCTAGGAGTCAAGGTCTGCGATGTCTTACATCAAAAAGTGCACGCTTTGGACGTCTTCACTTGGGAAGACAGTCGTCGAACGAGTATCCCTGGAATGTAAATAGCTGAGACAAACCCATACAATGTTCATCATACGCACGGCGTTTGGCATTTTCTGTGAATGAGCCAGATAAAACTGAAATGAAATCGCTAATGCATAAAGTGACCACTAGTTGTGTTATCTAAACAAGCAGTAGCGTTAGTCACAACTGTATTCGCCTAGCTAGAAATATTTTTAGGGCTAACCTTCAGCCAACATTTAACGTCCACGGTATCGCTTGTTGCATTGCTTTGTAAGACGAACCCCATAAATGTAAATGTGCAATAACGGGATTGAACCCGTGCATTTACGTGTCTCCTCCGGTCGCATTCGCCTATCTATTCCTTGCATTGTATATTGCCGTTCGTTGACGGCTAGCATGGCTAACCGCGATTTTGTGACCGTCAATACCAACCACCCTTCAAACAAGTGCGTTTGCCTGTACCTCAAACAGGAAAATTCTGTAGAGGCTAGCAGAAAGCGACCCCAAAAAATCGGCATGGTCACGTTCTTGTCAAAAACACTGGCAAGCTGGAAAGCCATTGGGAGAGCTATTCACATTATGAGCAACATCACTATTTTCTGCTCGCGTAAGATGTGGCCAGGTTGATGGTCCCGCATATCGTATGCCCCCGGTGGCAAGCAACGTGACTGTGACTCAGGGCTTGCCAATCACAGCAAAGGTTTAAATATATCAATACGTCTGGAATATATATCGCATGATTGAAAGAAAGCTGTTCTGTTACTTTTCGTTGATGCTGTGAATTCTCTTTACTTTCCCTTGCACCCTTTCGTCTATACGCAGTTGAGGAGATAAGGGATATTACTTGTGAAGAAAACACACAAATGAACGGTTTAGATGTTAAAGTACACGTTAATAAATAGGGCAACGCTTTAGTCAATCACATTACGTAGAGCGGCTTGGAGAAATTTAGAGGGCCCCCAAAATAGATGAGCAAATAATAAGGAACTCAGCCTTGCGCATTTAAACAGTGAATCATATTGGCCGCAGTGAGGCAAAAGTTCGATATGGTTTCTAGGCGAATTGTTTCACAAATACATTTCAGCATACGTCAGCAGACTTGAGTATATTTTAGATATGAGTAGATTTGTAACGTTTCCAACGTCCCATTTCTAATGTGATCAGAAACTGTTTATTCTACTGGTGTTATAGTTAGTTAAAACTGACATGTGCACTTCTTCTCTCTTATGGTAGAGGGCTTAATGATGGGCAGATAAATTTATATTTTAATAATTATAAGATCATTTTTTTTGTACCGGTTGACTAAAATCAATGTTTTTTTTTTCAGAACGAGTACAATAACGTTGACGAGAACATTTTCCTATGAAGTGAATAATTTTAGGATCGCAAAATGGGTTCAGTTGAAGGTCACTCATATGCCGGGAAATTTATCTAGCTTTCAGTGGCACATAAGATCTATTATTTGCCCGCCTAATGCGCATCCAATACAAGCGTAATTCTTTCCTCGACACTCTCTTTCACTACACCTAGATGACGCGAAACGAGGAAAATGACCAACATGTGAAAACACAACGTGATTCATTAAGTAGTGGCCAAGTACTAAGAAACATGTAACATTTGTTTCATCACGTCAACAACTGTTATTGCCTCGATAACCCAGAAAATGGCTGGCGTCTGCTGGCCCGCAACACCATTCGGGAGCTCGGTCAGCAGCAAAGCAATTTCATGGTGGATTCACGCCCCCAAAACAGTCTTCAAAGATTCAAACATCATTTTAAATTATTGCACCAATACACACACTACCAAAAGCCAGCAATGAACGGCCTTTGGTTCATTATCGCAAATTATATGCTTCACAAAATAGACAGCAGCTGTAGTCCACAGATTCTTATTTCTCTCAAGACTGCGTAAACAGTTCCGTGAGCTATGTCGGAAAACTCAGCAGTACTCACAAGAGTTTGGCTCTGAAGCTTCATACGTAACGAAGTAAACGCATCAAATATCAGTTACATTATGATGTTTCATTATATCTTATTCGTAGATAATATATTAAGATGTATAAGAACGCATAGCGAGGTATATATATATATGTATTACTCGCATACTCAAATTTCAGCCACGTTATGTTGAGATGCGAAACATTAAAGAATAGCGCGACTCACAAGCGTTTATTGCTTGATGATCGGCCAACAAGCTTTGTGGGCGCTCAAGTGTGTGTACAAGTGTATCTGTTTGGATCTAGCGTTGTTAGTCCTAATATTTTCGATGGCACCAAACGATAATATCGTTTGTAGAGGATATCATTCCAAAGTTGGATTGGTCGTTATACAACGTCGACTATCTAGTCTAAGTATCACCTAGCTGCTTTGATAAAAGCATTTAAACCGCCCTTCTTTTATGTCTGTGGAAAATCTGGCTATTAATTGTGTCAACCATCCTGTCCATGGCACTACCTAAAATAGCTAATGCTAAATTAAGCTAAGGGAAACAATTTGAATATCTCTATTGCTATAAACCGCTCAAAATATAGGAATCACTCACTCACTTTGTTTATTCACAAAGACGACTTGCACTCTTTACTCTGTGAAACTCTTTACTCTCTTTACTCTTTTCCCTATGAAAACCATCTTGTAACTTTGCAACGAAAAGTCGCATCAGTTGCTTCGTCAGGTATCCTCCTTTAGGGTATTCTTAAGGTAATATGGCAGACACAAGATTGACAAACGAACTCGAACAGGTACAGTCTCGCTGGTGTATTAGCAACGCTGCCAGAACATAAACACGCAGGAACGCTGCTGCATGCGCTTTTTCCAGCTCGGAAGAGTGGATAGTTTAGGCACAAAATAGAAAACAGAGACAGCATGTATTATACTATACATCAATGAGATTTGTTATCTTCAAAAACGATCCAACAGCTGTAATTGCACTGCGCGGCAATCATTTGGGTTGATGCATTGATCAATATTGTACAAAGTGTTGTGCGTTGGCTAATTTTGACTCCGCACGTTGCTTTGCCACGGTACAGAAGTTCGACAAAGAACTAGTGTACTATGATCCTATGAATACTGTACGGAGGATTTTGGCTATTTTACGATTACACAACGCCACACCGTCCGCTTTCAACTGAACGGTTACTAAGCGACGGAGTTTACCTTGCAATTCAATATTGTACCGGCCCAATTGTTGCCAGATGATAAACACGCAGGAACGCTGCTGTATGCGCTTTTGGCAGCCGCATATCGAAAGAGTGGAGAGCTTAGGCATAAATTGAAAAGCGAAGACAACATGCATCATACTATACATGAATGCAATTTGTTGTGTCCAACAATGATCCAACAGCTACAGTCGGACTGCGGGCCGATCACTTGTTTTGATGCATTGGTCAATACGATACAAAATGTGCGTTTGCTAATTCTGACTCCGTGCGTTGTCCTGTCACGGTACAGAAATTCGACAAAGAACTAGTGTACTGTGGTCCTATGAATACTGTACGGAGGATTTTAGCTATTTTACGATTACACAATGCCAAACCATCCGCTTTCAACTGAATAGTTACTAAGCGACGGAGTTTACCTTGCAATTTAATATTGTTTCGGCACAAACACGTAGACTTCGTCAATAGTTTTAGAGGACCTTGACCGAGAAATTGATGATATTGATATATGGAATCAGAACAGATCATATGGCTCACATCCATTTCATACTCCACGACCAAGTAGTCAATCACACGAACAGAAAGGTGAACGTTTGCTAATATTGTTTGCTCATTTAGCAGCCGCTTCCGGAAATACGTCATTTAACCTCGGTTCTGATTTCGTGTACCTGGTTATCGACTTTTAGCTAAATTAGATGGAAAATTTCAGTTGACATCGTATGCCTTAATATGCAGTTAAATGTTTACTATTGCCGACTTTTTGGCACTATTCTGTCGGTTCCCCGATGTTACCGGAATGTCCGATTGCAGCTACTCGCTGTACTCTGTCTCAACGGGTTAACTCCAAAGTTACTCACCGACTCGCGAATTTGTGCGAGGGGTTCACCCGCAGCTTCCAGTTTGACACCTAGGCGATCGCAACCATCGACCCAGTAACCAAGTGGCTACATTTTGCTGGAATTTCGTTAATAGGATGGAAAACTAATTCATCAGCAGTGATCACTTGAAGCATGTTTGGCCGAAGAGGCTTTGCTTAATGTTGTCGGCATAATGCAGTCTTCCCCTAACGTCCGTCTTGCTTCAACTTTACGATAGTCTACCAGGATATTAAGCGACCACTGCAAGTCCCCAAGGATATCATAATCCGTACTGTGTTCGGCTCCGCCAGTTAATTTCTTTCCTCTTTCGCTTTCCGTGGCGCGTTTCTGGCTTGACATCTCTAATACCGCCAAGTTTTAAAAGCGGATGGTTTGCTGGAAACACTTAGTAGCCAGTCTCTCTTCACGTCTCATCTCAGTTGTTCTCCAAAGTAATAGTGTGCACCGACTTCCGTCAGCCCGGCGTTTCAGGATCATATTGTTTGTCAGCTTTGCTCTCCCGGACGAACACATTGAGTCCTTCGTAATTGAGCGGTTATCGCTGCTTAACCGATATCGCGCAGCTCGAAGCATACGTCCTTCACCCCTTTTTACCAACGGCAATGGACTTCGACGAAAACGCGTTTCACATATAGATAGAACCGTAGCTTCATAAGGATAAACCCTATTGTCATACCGGGACAATGTAGTCCGCCTACGCCGTTGACTTTGAAACAATACCGCTTTAATGCCTATTTCGGTCTGAATACTCTTTTGTATGGGTGACACGAGGCCGATGGTTATCGAGAAGCCTCTCTTATGCCACTTGACGCGCCGTAGATATTGTAGCAAGCTAGACAATCAAGTAAAAACGCCTTTGCCACAGAAACAGTCACTCTGATCACCGTTCGTTCATTCCTGTCGGATCGGACTCGTGAAGACCAATCTACGCATGCGCACGCGAAGACATACCTAGGCTTATCCCTTTGAGCGAGTATTCGTGCTTTCTGTTAAACTTTTAACTAATCGATGCCAATTTTACCCAAAACTATGACAAGGAATATAGCAGATTAATTAAAGAGAGGTTTTTGAGAGTTTTGCGTGATGCTTTTCAAGAAAAACCAATATAGAGTGTGTGTATGTCTCGCGAAAGAAACACCACTAAAATAAAGAAGAACCTTCACTGACGCCACGAGACACGAAAATATTTCCGATTCAAAAAACATACGTAGCATCTAATATTTTTCTTACATTACACCTTCATTTTTGTACAAAACGGTGCTTTTGGTTGGAAAACGAAAGGAAATCTGATTAGCCGCACAGTTTGCATATGGATGCGCGTTCAGAAGAGATAAAGAAGAGGTTGTACAAGACCAAAAAAACTTATAGGCTATTTCACAAGCCCTGCATATCACATAAGTCCGCTTTTCTGCTCTAAAGTTACGCTGCACAGTTCGCAAGATAGAACTAACAAAAAAAAAGACAACATTGCAAATCGTATACTTTACTGGGAAAATATTGCACAACTCAGAATAGGTGTAAATAACGCTGTCAAGTTACACTGTCACAAAATTGGAGCAGCACATCGATATTCATATTTTACAAATGTAAGCGAATTTTTCCTTCCAGCAGCTAGAAATCTTTGATGAATATCCTGTCCCTCTACACACAGTGTTGTTCATACAAGATTCGTCCAAGCAATCTGCGAGCATCCAACTATAAAATCTGCAGAGCAAAAGCCCGAACTGGATTCTAGTCCATCGGGTCAAATAGGTCCTAAGGCCAAGAAAAACGTTTTAACAGGCTTTGCTGTGAATACATCCAGATTTTATTCGGTTGGTCGTACATTTCGTAGGCATGAAGATCCATGCTGTCCTTTAATGTTCTTGGAAGAGATTACTTAATACGTAATATGTTAACATCTACAAACACACATTTTCTAGAACCATATCAAAAATGTACATATTATTCAGGGAAAGCGTCTATATTTGTTTCTTAATTAGCCGTCCCAGCGATATTTACGTCGACGATAATGAGAACAGCTTAACATTAAATCCTGCAAGTCGTAGAGAAAACGAAAATACTCATCAAATAATTTAGCGCCAGCAGCGATGCTGATGAGTTGCAATAATAAAGTATGAGTAAGGTGCTCGCTACATCCGTCTTTCCTAATTTTTACAGTCTCATGTGTACATGCGGTTAGAAAACATTGAATGGCGACTAATCGTACTGGCCACAAAAGGACGCACAACATCGGTCACGAGTAATACGCAGCCGTTGAACCAATCTGAATTGGCATGGATTCCATTGAAGCGACAAGTCCAATTTAAAAGAGATCAATCGTTAACGTCTCTAACCAATTTAAATGACCTTTATCGTCATTCTGTGTTCATTCTGGTATAACGGTCACAAATGATACTAATGAATCGCGCTGACACTTAACTATGGGTCGCTCTTTTAACGCATATCGATTTTGCAAGGATACTCAAATAAAAGATTACCTCTGCGGTCAAAGTGTAACCAGCGTCACACCAAGGTCATATCAGCTGTGTCGTTAGTGGGTCCGTCAAGGTTTGTGCAAGTTGCTGTTAAATGGATGAATTGATATAGACATCGCTCTGTGACATTAAAACCGCACTCGAATGTTATGTTGCAACTGGTTACTATTCGCATTCCTATTTGTATACAAGACGAATTGCAGCTGGTCAGGAAGAAGTTCTTGTACGTTTGGGGCAGAATAATCATACATGATCCGTTACTAGCAACATCACATTCTGCTTGATACGAGTTATCGCTAGATACGTGTATCATCAGAATCCGTTCGTACTGAGACTGACATGTGTGTATCACATTAGTCAGAACCATTCAATTAAAGGTCACATCACAGTCACCTAAGTGAAAAACGCCCGCAGTACTATACGCAAAGCGAGTAACTAGTACGGACAGATGATGTCATTCAAAAACGACTAATAAAATAAAAAATTTAAAGATATGCCTATCAACACGAAAACCAGCACTGCCACACTGAGTACTCCTTGGTTCATTCATCCAATCAAAGGTCGCAGAAACGCAGACCCTATTTCTGGCTGAAGAGATGGGCTACTTTACTGACGGTTGGGAGGATAAAGGCAACTCGCATGAACTTACTACGTGAATTTGATATTATT
>MNPL01006911.1:6035-20280 GCA_002081605.1 Tropilaelaps mercedesae | reverse complement strand
TTTTGAGTGCGCTGGATCAATTGGCCAGGCTCCCGTTCCGGACTGTTCCTAATCGTCCCCTGTCCCCTTTGTTGTGCCCAGGCTCATGTAGAGAGCTGCGAAGGTAGAACTGATAGGAGGCAGAGAGTCCCCTTCGAGTTTAAGTAGTCCTTTATTCTGAACTGAAGTACACTACCTCTTCAATAATACTGGAAAGGGAATCAACCCGCGATATTGGCTTGTAGATAGGCATTCCTCTATGTTTAAATAGCGGATTAACTTTCGTCTTCCTGAGCTAATTTAGAAGATGCAAAAGGGCTCTCAAACGAGCTAAGTGTTAAGGCAACATCGAAGACGCTCATATCAACAGTTTTTTAGGCAGTTTAGTGCAACTGGTTCTACGGGGACTTTGTAAATTGAACGCGCTTTGTGCTTCAGAAACAATGACATATGAGAATTCAAAATGTGGTATTTAAACTTGCTAAATGGATTACAGGGTACGACAGATGCTAGCTTCAAGCTGACGGGACAATATATTTGTTGCACCGAGAGTCACGCAATGCAGGTTTGAGTTATTGGTGGTGTCTTGCGAAAGAGAGATTTTTCCAGTGCTTCCTTTTAAAGTACGAGGAGACTAATCGGTTCTCCTCCTTCCAAAAAACGCGTTCATAGACTTTCAAAACCGACAAGTTTTGCTATGGAGCTTCTTAAAGTTATAACCGTAGAGCAACGTCATGATTTCTCGGATTCCGTTTATAACTAAACTGATTGCGTATGTAAATCTTTCTCGATTTTCGGCATATTGATCTCAAGTGCCGTCCATAAGACATGCGGTGCTACAGAAATGAACGTAGTAAAGCAATCTACGCAAAGCTGCGAAAGAATGAATCTGAGAACTACAGATGTGGACTCAGCATCAGTGCTATAGTAGTTCCGGAGCCAAGACAATTGGCTTGCACGATCGATGCAACCAATATCGCTTTTGCCATAGTGCCTAGTCAGGGGTTCTCGGTGAATTTGAGGCACAGAAAATCCACCCGTCAATCGCACAACGACGAGGTAATGGTCAGAGATAAGAATAGTGTAATATATAGTCGGAAGGATAGCCATGAATTTATCTTTATATTTATTTATATTACTTTATTTTTATTTAAAAAAAGTTTACGAAGGAGAAGAAAGATCAGTAAGTTTCGCTTATTGAACTAACTAGCAAATTTGTATTAACATGTCCCTGTATAATGCGCGGCAGGGCAACTGCTGTTGGAAGGGCGCCTATTGGAAAGTCAAGCAGAGTTTCTCTGTGGAAAAAATTTATTGAACAGAAACGGGCAGTTACTTCCCAGAATACAGTTTTTTTTTTATGTAAACACGAATCTAAACATCAGCCTGCTCGTTGATGTTCCTACTAGATTTAACCGCTATGTATAGGATACGACAAGCAAAGCGGATACAGATACAAACACCGCCATCTTGCCTGACAGTTTCCTGAAACGAGCCACAAAATTTAAAATCTACGATACCATAGCTGTTATACTCGACTTCTTCACACTTACTTGCGCCAGATCCACTTTTTCAGAGCACTTCTTCCTCCTCGCAAGTCTACCAGCATTTCGAGCTGATCCAGTTTTTTTCCACTTTCATATAAAAAGTCGCTACATTTTTAATAGTCGGTATCCTCAACTCGTAGAGATCCGATCATTTAAATTCAGTGTCTCCGACTAGTCTTAATACATCCTTATAATATTAAAATTGAGTAAACTAATGCTATCAAATTTATTAACAGTTGAATTTAGATGACTCTTATACCCTTATTTCGTAGAGAGTATTATTGACATGACAGAAGCCAACATATTTAGTATTTCGTCGCTCGAGGCAACTAAGTCAAGTAAATTATTACTTCAAATTTTTCTTTTAATAAAAATATCCCTCTTAGCACTTACGTGAATTCACACCGACTATGGTAATATATCGAAAAAAACTAACGCATGTATCGAATGCTTATAGTGGCAAGTGTTCGTATGTGAACCGCCGGTACTGTAAGTGCTGCAAAAGGCTATTGAAAAATTCTTATAGACAAAGAATCCTAGAAGAAGCAGTGCTCAATCCGAAAGATGTGCGGTGCTTTTCTTGATAAGTTAATTGTCATCTGAATAGAGAGGATCCAATTTTTTTTCCTAAATTTGATTCATAGTCACTTGCAGCCTCTCTGACAAAGGCTTCGTTAGTTGGTAAACACTTGTTTCTTCGATTGGTAGTGAAATTGCAGGTATAAAAGGTGAGCAAGTGGATTGATAAAACCGACACGGCCGTGTTAAGACCATTTCAAACATATCTATGCGCTTCCTTGGACCGACATATATAAGTTGTCTGGACTGAGGCTTTAACACAAACTATGCTTATGTACCACCAATATTTCTCAAAATATTTTTAATTCTTCTCGCCAAACTTCTAAAATAAGCTTTGGGCGTACCTATAACCGTGGTAGTATCGATGATGCTTTTTTACTATAATATCAAAAATCTTGATGTGTACATGTATTGCATTTCTTCATGCTTTGTTTTTACGATGTTCTCAAATTTTAATCTTTTCCCCAGTGTGGAAGACCTTCTAAAAGAGGAATTATTATATAAAACTAAAGGAAAACTGTTTCTATGAGTGTTTCGGTCGAGATGTGACAAACGCCATTTTTTGAAGACACTAAAGAAATTATGACGCATATTGGCGACCGCAATATAAATAACCTAAAATCCCTATATCAACGAAATATTGTATATCATTTTTTCGAAATATATGTAGACAATCTCCGTAGCGAAAAATCAATCCAAGCTACACGTGTAGTCAGAAGCGTACGCACAAGCGGTACATATGCCCAGAGGCTTTCTTAATGACTTCACGTAAACAACATACGTCACTATATGAGCATCAAAAAATTGTGTGTAAAGCCACATATTACCCATAATACATATACGATTTCGTCATTTCGATCGTATTCCCCTTCGTTGCAAAGTTAAGGCGCTTTGCTGTTCTAGTGCTGATTCTCTCTCCCGCTGTATATTTGCAGTTCCGAAAATAAACCTTTTAACCTTGAATTTAAATCATGGCCCCTCCGTAACTAATAGGAAGAACCTAATTATTTCTGTGTTTGTTAATGCACGGAAAGTCTTGACTAAAACCTCCTTACAATTGTATTGCCTGACGGTCCTGTTTGAAAGACCGTCCTATTAGTAAGTGTGGTGTTACATCAAGCCTTGCGTAAACTTAATTTCAGTTGATTACTCGATTACAGGATGGTTAACTTTTATCTCGGTTCGCTTTTATTTTGATCACATTGACTGACATTGATTATTTAGAAGAACTATTTTTATATAACTGGAATGTTAGCTTATTAAAGCTGAAAAGAGACCCGGAAGCATTACCTTCACAGTATTATTTTGAGACTAATAATACTCATTTACGGCGAATCTATTTTTACTATTCTTTTGATGTTACGACATGTATCTATTTTTTGTAATTTTCATCAATAATAATTGCTGGAACTCAACTCGCACCTGTTTAACTGTTTCTCACCTAGTATAATAAAATATACCTATCGACTATTCATGTAGTGTTGTTATTTGTTTATTTATTGGTTCTCTGTTTCTAGCTCCCAGAGTTGATTTATCTGATTTCCCATCTTAACTTTTCCTCATTCTCTTCTTCTATATACATATATTTATATATATATACTGAATCACTTTTCTTCTATTGTGCATTCACTTCCATGAAGTTTCATGTCTTATCAAAATTTGACATGGTATTACACAATTACATATTCTACACACACCTGGCAAACAATTTTATCACTTTCCTTATTTCAACCTGTTGCTTCGTTCGTCTGAAGGTAATCGGAAGCTTAAATTGTCGCATGTTACATGCCTTGGACTAAACATAGAGCATCCACCGAAACAACGGTCATGCTTTTGCGAGGAATGTATAATAACGTATGCGTATAATCAGTCCTGCTAGTTATATGGAAACTGAAAAAAGTGTTAGAATTTAACATGACACTTACCACTACAAAATTGATATTTTCGTTGCTCTAAAGTAGGCATCTCTCTTACAGCTATTGTGAAATTTTTCGACTTCTTATCTCAAAACCACTAAAGGTAATCAGGCCTGTAATATGAGCTCTCTTCTCCATGTGTAACTTCGTACATCCCTTCAAGTCCCTTTGTTTTTTTTATATGGTGTACCTACAGCCATTGTCAAGATTTCAACCTTTCAGCCTGGCCGATGTCCCCAAAATAGTAAGAATCACATTTCTCGTCTCATCAGCTCTGGGTACTTCTCTGCTCTTTTTCTCCAACCCTGGCTTTGATATGCTGTCCCAGCTAGACCTCGATGATCTACAGTATAGCTGTGTTGTTTGTCGTTCCGGTCCGAACCTGCGCAAACAGATCTCGTCAAGTTATGCTTGTGTCGGTGTGTTCGTTCCTCGAACTCCACCCTCACACTGACCAGTGTCGTTGGTGCCCTCAAAGCATTGGCTGGCTCCCTTCGGCCGCCGTTAAGTATGAGTGACGTAAAAGCCACCACAGCGGCAGGGACTCAGCTTGAGTAGGTTAGGTTGAGTTAGGTAAGGCAAAGGGAACGGAATATGCAGAAATAGGAAAAAGCCTGGAGAATAGTCCGGCGACGCGGACGGCCAGTGATCCCTGTCCCTGTTCTCAGCAGCAGCAGCGACGGCAACAACGGATCAGCCGGGTCATTAATTGCTCGTGTAAAAACCCGACCAAGCCGAATATGGCCATGAATAAGGTAAGTACTTTTACTTAGAGTACTTACGTACATTTACTTAACAATGCAGAAGGCACCAAAAATGTTTGTTGTAGAACTGATTCTACTAATTTGTGGGAAAAAACAATGCCTACAGATTTGTACCGTTCCTATCTGTTTAGCGATAATTTGGCCGCTGTAACTTGATAGGCCTAAAGAAAATCACTCAGGAGGAAAACTTTAATAATATATTTAGTAATATATTAAAGAAACAAATATTCCAGAATTCCAATGACGGCTTTCTAATAGTGGTTTAATTATGTCTGGAAACTATACGCCGATATTCTCTCAACGAACCCATTATCCACTCTTCGAAAGGGCAGCTCGAAGGGACTAGAACGAAAAAGTCTTGAACTGATTTAATATTCATATCACATTGTGGATGTACCGAATATGTGGCATTGAGCTTTAGTGATTAATTCCTTAATTCCTTGCGGGTAACTCAACAAAATCCCCAGCTTGTTTTCGGAACAGCATAGTACGAAATAATCAAAAGCGAAAATTATCGGCACCAAATCATGAGCCGGTAAGTTCGGATGCAGAAATTATTTAAAATAGTGACAATAAATAAAAACTATTGTTCTTAGTCGAATGGCTTACGCTATAAATAAAAGTCAAAGAGTATATCCCAGTTGTGTGGCGCGCAGCATCCGAATATTTCATTCTTTTAGTCCATTTGGATGTACATAATAAAGGTAGGATAGGTTTGAACCGGTACGCATATAGTATAGAACTGCAGTGCAACTATATAACTGTTGCAAAGTTAAGGTGAAATCAACATAACCCACATAGGAATAGCACCATACACTACATTTATATGTGCTACTAGAAATAGATTTAATTAGTATGTTAGCAAAAGAATGCCATAATATATACCTGTAGAACGGAATCTTTGTGTCGGTGTGTTGGCCATGTATCTTCATTCATATTTGTGCGCATTCATTAAACCTGAATCAGGAACACCATAAGGCTTGGTGTCTTCCATGGAGCGCTCCATGGAATCAGTATGGTATAAACGAAACGTATGAGCGTACCAGTTCAATGTACTTATTGCCACCTCCTCATTATACCTTTGAGAAACGAAGTGACTGGTCAGCGCTATGTCAAGAGAGGATACCCTGAGCACTACTGACGAAACGAGCAGTTCCATCCCCAAGGCGACAACTTTCTCTCGACCAAAATACACGAAAAGAAGTAAGCCACTCGGGACGAGTACTGAAATTGAACAAACTGGAACTGAGGATATTCCTTCGTGTCGAAAATTCACAGCCATAGGACTCATAGGGGTATTCTCCATTATAGTAATAATTTTAATCATGATGGAGAAAGCCCGCCATTACATTCCAGTCGAGCGTTTTGGTTACTTACAACATAATATATCAAATGAAACCTTCGAAAATTTCACTCCAACTATGCCTGTGGTGTTCCAGAAGAGGCATACCGATAAATAGCATCTTAGATTTGTTCATTTTGATCGTGCCGTTTAAGTTTGTATTCGAATACGGATGAGTGCAGAAGGAAATGTTGCAGGAAGTAAACAACGTTACCACTACTTTGAGAGTAGTAGAAATTATATCGAATTCTTAAATGGGAATGTTACATGATGTCAATGTATAGATGTTAG
Source organism: Tropilaelaps mercedesae (assembly GCA_002081605.1). NCBI lineage: Eukaryota > Metazoa > Arthropoda > Arachnida > Mesostigmata > Laelapidae > Tropilaelaps > Tropilaelaps mercedesae. Next base: position 13,862 of record MNPL01006911.1, on the reverse strand, counting down.
AGAATGTAAATATCTAGGTAGCCGATTTGGTTGTCGCGTGGCAGAGGTGAATTTCGAACCCGAGTTTACCAATAAAGAATCCAATAATGTCTACAGTAGCCGCTCAATCAGTTGAATCACCTGACCACGAGAGCATAGAATGTGTGCAGCGTTCATTTAAGTTTTGTTGTCATTTGCTTTGTCTCTGCTTTCTTCAAACTAAATATTTCCAAGCATCAATGAAAGCCGAACATGATTCCAATGATAGACTGCAAAAAGGAACCGTACGGTTGCCCCTTGTGCAAATATTTTCAAACGCCTTACAAGTTTTACTTTTGTTTCTCGTCAAACCGTTTGCCTCGCATTTACCCGTCCATTTGAAAGATGTCCAAGGGTGTATAAAAACGAAATAAATGGTTCTCAGTTTGACATCTCCTGCGCTCTGACCCCGATGCAATTCAATAGGTTAACCCTCTTGCATATGATGACTCAATGATATCTTTCAGGGCGCAAGGCGGCTCTCTAGCTGGACCTGGCATCTTGAGCATCTGATTGCAGCTAATATCATCCGACTATATAGAGATGTCTCTTCATAACTTTGCTAGTCGCTTTCAACGTTCGCAGGTTACCGAAATTCCTATTGAATAGGGGTCAATAGAGAACAACTCACTGGGGAACGTTCCCAATGCTCTACCATAATGTTGAGGGCTGCGAGGCACAAAGCGCGCTTAGGATAAAATAGAAACTCGACGTTAATTTAAAAAAGATGAATCTGAATAGCTCTCTATGCAAATACGAGAGAATAGAACTCTGGTGAATCTGTTGTGAGTTTATTGTCGAACCACGCTTGAGATCTTTTGATTTTACACAGTGATTACTTCCAAAAGAATTTTGCGTAAAATGAAACCTAGGATTTCACAAATTATTCCAGAACCGAATACAAACGATCTGCAGGAATCAATTCTGGGGCGCTTTATGTATCCTTCCTAGCAGAACCATTTGAGTTATCTTGAAGAATTTCGAGACGTACGCACCATAGACGGTTTTCGTACATTATTGAAACTGCCTCTGCTACTACACTTTTGAAACCACATCCTCGTACATCCTCGTTACTATTTTCTGAACTTTTCCAAACATTAAGGAATGCGTAGAGAATCCGCCATACTCGTGCCTGGCAATATATATATATATATATATATATACAGCTTAACTCACAATGATTACTCTCTATAGTTATAGGATCTAGATTATGAACGTGAACAAAGGTATCGTGGTTTGCGAACTCATTCAGGTACAGCGATAGGAAGTGACATTTGAAGAAGAAATTTAACACAATATCAATAGGAATGCCATGCGCAATGATAATAAAAATTAAGATTAAATCAAAAATAATAATTAAGCGTATACAATGACACTGGGGACTTTTTTAGCCTTGAAAAAATTTGTGACCGTAAAAAGGAATGGGGTGTATTTACGCCAAGCTTGCATATTGCACAGCGGCCCTTAAACGTACACAAACCTCACTCAAACGAAAAAGAATTAGGCACATGCAATAGCGACCAAAGCCGATGAATGTAATCATATGTAAAAACTATAATCAAAGTGAAACAGTTTGAGATGACTACGTTGTGTGTTTCTTAATATCGCGTCATACATATATCACTGTTACCGCACGTAAAATTATACACTGACGGTCTGTTTCCTGTGATTAACGTACAATCCTCTATGAAGCTTTCGTAGAACGCGCTGGGCGCTTCTCGAAAATGAATGCGAAATTATAATAATATTCTTCAACAAGAACGACCAATCCAGGGCTAATTGAGCGTATATTTCTAATGACGTTCTATCTTATAAATTATCCTTTTTGTCGTTAGGCTCCCGCTTTTCGCATTAGTTCGTAAGACGCGCGCCATAAGTTTAAATGTACAACGGCAAGTATCGAATTCGTGCACCCACATGTGTCTACCGGTCGCAAAATTAAATGAAACTACTTTTGCATCCGGCAGTTTGCGCCTGACAAGAAGTTAAATCTTTTGATTTAACATTGGTATAACTGTGAACGACAACATTGGTATTGCAGTAATCTTTAGTTTCCTCCAGTATTCGTTGAGGGGGTTCAGAACATTTATTTATTCCAAACTTACACGGCAGACTAAAAACGTCAAAAGGCACCGCGAGATGCTCCACCCGATTGCTATATAAATGGTATGGTAAGTCTTAATTTTAGAATAGGCTCCTAAACGTGGCCTGTGTCCACTTAGGCCTCTAATAAGCGATGGAAATTTTTGTTATTTCCGCTGTCTGTCATATATTGTCTTGAAAGTCATCCTCCCGAATTAGCTAACGGTCAAATACTTTCCCTCATTTTATGGCAACTGAAACGTCGAAATCTTTCAACCCCGAAAAATTGTTTTATTATTTAGCTTAAAAGACAAGTCTGGTAACACCTCCCAACCAGTATTTCCGTTGAATAGTGTATAATTGACTAAGCACGCTTCACGTATCACGTACGTTCGCATGTTTTTCTGCGCTGATTTGGGAAAAATATATGAAAATTTACAGCCAGTCACATAGAACGACATATCAACCTTTGCTTACTTAATCATTGTTCATTGCCATGTCGGAGGGTACTTTTCGGATTGGCTCCATTAGAGCTAGCTTGGTAGTACAGGAATGGCCAAAACAGTTTTAATTATGATGACATTGCAGAAGTATATGCAGAAGCAACGATGAAAACTTTAGCATTACGACGTGTGCTTGATGCGTTTTGGAATTTCGAGTATCGAAAACGAAAAAGTTATGAGAAGACTGCATTCATTACCGAAAAACGCATGTCGCATCAGAAGTTATCAGAATGCTAACATTGGAAAAGACCTTGAGAGACCACAAGCGTAGTCTGAAGTAGCCGTCCCGCGACACACGCAATGCTTTCTGCTATTGTTGTAACCATACTTGTAGTACGTGAAGTGCGTTGGATATAGATTTTAACACGGACACGAGGGCTTGGGAGATTCAGTCATTTTGGTGACGGTGAGCAATGCGAGTCTAGTCATACTGAGGTTAATATAAAAAGGCTGGCAGTCAAAATCTTAGTAAAAAAATTAAGGTAGAGTGTGCTTCCCCGCTTCTATCCAGTTTTACCGAATTAACCATTGGAGCCTGTGCCGTATTAGTGGAGAAGTTCTTAAAGTACTATTTCTCTTTTTTTTTTAATCTAAAAATAGCTTTCTCCCAAGTCGTTGCTCATAACGGTTGCTGTCACAGCGCGAGCTTTTTGCGTCCGTGCGGTTGCCACTGTGAACCGTAAGCATGACCACAGACTGCAACAGGACTCGACGAAACCTAAGCAGGTAAAGGGGCACCATTCTATATGAGAGCATGCTGCCTAGGCATGCTGATAGGCATGCTTTTTGGATGCTGTTAGCACAAAAAATACACCTAATCGCACTGTAAAAAAATGATCTCGAGTAATGTTTCTTCTTCGCCTAATGAGTGCCTGCTTATAAATGACGGCCATAGTTAACTTCGAAAAGTAAAAAGTTAATTTCCACATTGCTCTTGCTATACATACAACAAAGTATCCTAATAACTAAACGTCTGAATAATCTTGATAATCCTAAAAGATTGAAGTGTCCTAACAAGTGTCAACTTATCTCCAAACAAAAATAAACTAAACTATGTTTAAGCCTTATTGATTTTTTACCTTTCATATATTGTTTGGCATGGGTCGTCTGATTCAACCTTGTACTAAAAAGACAAGAGATTATCGTTATGTGCGCTGCACAGGCTTGATTCAGACATAAACACGAAGCAGCCTTCCACGAACAAAGTTCCTATGATATATTTTGAATATGTTTTGAAACTAAAGTGATTACCCATAATCATCTTAACACAATTGTGCAGAACTTCCTTTCTGATTTGGGGTCACAGTATTCCTAGCGTTATACTTGGCGCTGATAGCCATATTTTTCAAGAAAGTCGAAAGGAAATTTAGAAATGTTATAAAAATTTGAGAAAGTTTAGAAAACTTTGACAAACAATTCGAAAAAATTTTAGACGTTTTTTAGAAGACATTAGTACCGTTATAGATAAACCGATCAAAATATTTCTTTGGTAGTATGTAATCCTTAAAGACAGTCATTTGAAATATAGCAGCAAAACTTTGCAAAAATATTGTTGAAGAAAGATCACTTATATCCCAGTTGTCAGTACAAAAAAACAAGATAGAGAAGTAGATCATGGGATTCTTCTGCTGTGTAGTCCAATAATAAAAAAAATTGTACCTGCAAATAACTCTAACGCTACGTCTTTCTCAGGAGATATAGAGCTTTCTCTCTGAAATTTCGGAAAAAATAAGGATCGAATAATGAAGAAACCGCGGCCAATACCTGACACTAGTAACATAAGGAAGGAAATATAACAATAGAAGCAAGGGAGGCAAATAAAAACACACTTGGGCTAGTGATGACTATATCAGCGGTTGTAGTTCTTAGCTCCGAACCCAAAAAGGTCGGATGACTCATGTTTATGCGTTGCATTCCAACTGTAGACCAGAAAAATGTACCGAGTGCGCCACAGTCAGGAGCAAGATCACCAAAAAATCCTTTCTGGTTAGTTAACGAATCTACGGAGTTATTCAAATAAACGTGACCATGTAGGAGTAGAATGAAAACCAGACGCGTGTGACGACCGGGCCTCAGATAATTTCACGCGTGAAAAATGAGCTCGGCATCCAACCCACAGCGGCCCTCTGGCGTTGTGTGGAGTATCGATTGAAGCTAAGGAATGGGACAGCGTGACTATGCACAAATGGTGGGCGCGTGCGCTAGAATTTTCGTACGAAGACAAACTATGTAAGTATATATATATATACTTATACTCTATACATGAACAGCAATCTCTATTTCTGCTTTTGTCTGTGAACCAGAACAATCATCAGAACAACCAGAACCATCAAACAAAGGGCAGAAGCGCACGTGGTTTATTTGGTATACAAGGGGATATGCTTTCGAAATACCTTACTCCGGCGAGCGATTATTCTAGGAATTTCCACACATATGTATCAAATGTCGCGAACTACTCTAAAAGGTTTTAGTTTGAAAAATTCAAAACTATACTCCCTGTTATACTTGTTAAACTACTTACCTATGTCGGGGGGTAATTTTGCTATTTGCTTTAATAATTATCGTTTTCATTTACCATTAAAAGCCATCTAGGAGACAAATGTCCCGTCAAGGTAAAAACTACGGGGGTGGTAATCAAGAGAATACCGAAACCATTAACTACGAGCACTAATTCAGTGATACGGCAGTGATATACATTTAAAACACCTATTTTAGATAAACCAGTATGTGTAACCCATGCCTATTTAATGACACGTTTTCAATGTAGCCTATATATTGCGTACTCTTGATTGACGTTATCAGAATCATCATTGCGAATCGTATACTCGCTTGGAAAGAGCCTCACTTTTAAGTAAGTTAAGCACATTGCTTAAGGCGTAAAGCTTCATTTTCTTTAGCGTGTATCAGATTACTTTGCAACTTCCTTAACAGAGGTCCTTAAACAGAACTTGATTGACATCCTATATCAATATCGATCCACCGTAGCTATCATTGGCGCGTTATAGCTGCACCGTATCCGAAAGTTTGTTATAAAAAGAAAGGTGAAACACGTTTAAGAACCCCAAAACAACCTTTAATAGGGAAAATTTAGTATATTTATCAACAAGGAACTTTGGTAAACAGCTTGAGGATTGCTTGATATATTTCTACTGCAACAGTTCTAAAGTCAACTTAAAAATGTAGTAAAAGAAAAATAACTTTCATTCAGTTTGAACACAAACAAGATAGAGAAAGCAAATTCAGTCCCTACAGATGTTAAAGGTTTGCACCTAAATTAAAAAATCTATACGTAGCGGCGTATTATATCTTGATGTCACTTCTCCCTAAAACCGTTTCCATTTTCATTTAATTCGTGAAACTAGTCTCCTCACGCGTGCGAGGCGTTTGATTTCATTTATCGACGCCATTTGTCAAGGCGGTGCTCAAAAACGACTATCATAATTAGGTAATTATTAGATACGGCGAACAGGAAACTAAATCGGTTTTAGTGCAATGAGATTTATAGTTTTCCGTAGGTGTCTATAGGTAACTCACATAGTTTTTTTTGCATTTTTTAGTTATATGTCTATGTTCCTATTGTATTATAAACACAGATATGTTTTCAGAGGAACAATTAACCCGAAAATGGGCGATAAAACTCCTTTGCACGAAACTGGCTCTCAACCAAAAACTTAAGAACCTATGTATACCTTCTTAAGTCTATATTTAGATCTAAGAGCATATTAGGATTATGGCTTATGACTTATGATTAGGACAGATATAACAAGGGTATTGCATTCTCTCTTGGGAACTGACCATCTCGCTTGTGTAGTGCGCCTACTGGCAATTATAGTAGTCTAGATCTGTTTCGTTACAAATAACAGCACTCAAACCCTGCCGAATTGATAATAGTATTTCCTATTTTGGATTGAGTTGCTTGTTTCCGCCGCGCACCCATTTTGAACACGCTATATAGTGTCGCTTTCAGCTAACTGAACTAGGCCGTTGGTGAACAGAGTCTTGAATACGGAAAGGTGCTCCGATTTTCAAAATTGCTATCAGGTGCAGTTGGAAGGGTTGTAGTAGTGAAGTGTGTTTTATTTCCTTCGGGACAAGGATCTGACTGGTAAATACTGCTTGGCGGTTATAGCAACTCAATTATCACAGCACGCGTCAAGCTCTCTCAGCTAGCGAAAGGCGACGTGATGGGGAAAATTTTTGAGTCGTAACTAAAAAAGCAAATGAAAACGAACTGAGATTTTTATATTACTAAAACGAACTTTACTATGTTTTATAACTCCCTTTATTATTATTATTATTGGCTTTGATTATTGGCTTTAAAAATAATGGCTATTGTTTAGATGGTTATTTTTTGGAATCCTTGAGTTAACCTTGGGTTTCAACGAAGGTCGATGTGGAGTCTCTATTGGCTCCTCGGCTTCGCGTAGTTAGCAATACTTCGGTGGAGTCTGCGGGGCTTTCTGCTGCCTGGGGTTCAGACATAATGTGGCGTCTGCCGTTGACTAGTGGTTTCTCAAAAACGAATGAGCACAAAACACATAAAAACTGCTGGGATAGTCCATAGCCTTTAAATTGGGCTTTAGAGAAACAGTTTTCTTTAGACAGCCGTACGTTGTTGCCCAATTAGAATTAATCTCGCTTCTCCAGAATAATCTTACGTAAAGTAATGCGAGAGGCTTTTTTATAAAGAGAAATTGGGCGTATCCTTACAAACATGACGCTATGTTTGCACAAACCATGGGATGTGTTGATTGTGTATGTGAGCTTGTGTGCCCATTGTATAACATACACCGAAGATTATATGTCAATGCGGAGTGTCATTACCGCCACATTCATGAAACAGCCGCAAAATCACAAGGCGGATTATGTCTGTATTTAGTACTGGAAGTGGTCCTTCGGTGGCCGGTGTGATGACGTTGAGAAGCTTGAAAGGCTTACGATAGTTCATCCGTTCACTGTGGGCAAAATTCTGGGCTACCTGTTGTCCAAAACAAAATCATGTTCGTGAGCAGCGCTCGATACGGGTCCACCTTGCTTACAGATTCTGGCGAATAGCATTTACAATACAAAATCTGAAATACCGTATTATTCAAACTATTAGTCTCACCTCATTACTTTTATTGAATAGTTCGTGGATGTTTTTTATGAATCTAGGAGCATACATATTATAGGCTTAAGGGAAAACAGCATTAGTAAGCTATCAAACGAGTTCAAAGCCCATCTA
>MNPL01006910.1:0-12956 GCA_002081605.1 Tropilaelaps mercedesae | reverse complement strand
TATATATATATATATATATATATATATGTATATATACATTCGTAACTCAACTCACTAAGGCGTTGAATGAAAGTTCTGCTTATAGAACGGCGAAGGCGTGAAAGGAATATACAGCCTCTGACCAATGAGATACACAACCAAAGGCAAATCTTGTTTTTCTCTTGTATAATATCATTTTAAATCGAGAGGTGTCCGGTGGTGAATACTTTTACAGGGAACCTGGGCATTTTTCTATAAGAGAAGAAGACCACAAGGAAAGAAGAGGCAGAAAGAGAATTATGGCGAAACAGAGAGGCTATCAACGGCAGAGGAGTAAGCATATACTGTGCTCGTAATTGCACGCTAAGCCTACCACAAAGCACAGTTCTAGGCAATAATCCGCTTTAGACATCACCAAATCCAGCTGCTTTATATATACATTTCTGTACAGGAACTTAAGTCTTGTGATACTGTAAATCCATCTGGGAATCTAAACTCGAATTGAAAAATAATTTAGTATTCTATTTGTAGATCTAGATTAGCGTAGTATGATATGTGGCAACTGCGACCATCTTGGGAGACTAACAAGGTACAACGAGTACCATAACGTTTGGTTCAAACGTTGTTTTGAAAATGCAACTACACTATCCATGTTAGCAGAAAGACCTTCGAAACTTTCTAATATAAGTGCATTGTTTTGGTCACACATATTTAGACGGGCATCTAATTACACGTTAGAAGCGCTTGTGGGTATACTAATGCCCTAGTCTAAAATGTTTGGAAAGGTGGTGTACAGCGTGACAGCGTTACGGCCAAATTACCTAAGCAATTGAAATCTATCTAAGTCTTCCATGTCTATGAAAGCTATGTAAGCTATCATTTGTCGTGCGATCGTTTGTAGAAATGTTCAAGGTTGCGCAAATCTGAACCGAACACAACATAAGCATGGACAATAAAAAAGTTTGTTCAATACTGCGCTCCTCCTATGCACACACTGAGATGAGAACAAAATATTTGCAAATAAATATTAACTTTTCAAACACTTAAGAGTTTAATAAATTGAATTTTAAAAATTGTTTCCTTATGCTGGAAATACAAACTTTCCAAATTTCTGAGAGCAAGGTTTAGAAAGAAAAGACATAGTGTTCATTTCGGTCATAACTTGCCAATACCTTGTACATAAAACTCGTGTTTCTTTTTATACGTTCTCTTATTATTATCATTATCAATAAAGGATTTGATGTTGTGTTCGATTTGAAAAAATATTTAGTTATTGAACGATGTTTTTAATTGAAATGTCACTTTCTTAATTTTTTGGTTAATTAATATTTTTGATTCATCGTATAAATTTATAAGGACTTTCCAGATTCAGTTGCCATTCTTGAGACATTTAAGCGTATGCGGAGTGTTTGGACAAGTCGCTATTGCATCAGAATCTGTCGAGCTTGTTTCAAAATCTTTCACAACAGGCGTCCTAAGCTTGACTTTGATGGGTCCTTCATTATTTAAATTTTTCAGCGATTGAATGCAAAAGGTTTGCGCAGTTAAGCACTCAAATGCCTGTGAAAAGCAATGTCGGTTGCAAAACTTAAAGCTCCTCACCTCAAGCTAGGTAAGAAGGTCTCAAACCAAAACACCTCAAAGAGTTTTACCTTCATTGATTGGCGAGGAAACCAGACACATATAAGCGGTACATTTGTTTCACTAATATAAACACTAGAAGAGTTCTTTGCTTCATATGTTTTATTGATACGCCTAAAAATAGGTTCTTCTGAAACTAAAACATAACGTACATCAAACTGCACAGAAAACTTATCAGCTATATTCAAAGTTGAGTAGCAGTAGCGATATCTGATATTGGACCGTAAAATAAGTGACTGGTTGAAACCCATCTTGACTGTTTCCTTTAAAAACATTTCTATTAGCCAGACGTTACTAGTTTTACCTCGTACTTATTTTTCAAAAATTTCCAAAATTATTTTCTGTGATTCATATTTAGATTGTGACCTTTCGGTTTCCTGATCATCCTTCATCTGTTCTTGGTTAATCACTCATTTTGAAAGAGAGCCGCATTCAATACGGTCCCTGGTTTTGCTTTCTGTTGTTAATCAGAAAATCTGTCGGCATTTTTCTACTGCAATCCGAAAATAACAATTATGAGTTAATATTCGATGAAACTGTTGGGGATAGAACATTTTTAGTAGGGTAAAAAAAAGTGAACTAAATATCTGGTGTGTCAGGTTACGCTTTAAAGGGACTCATTTCACTAAAAGTCGAGGGACGTCTGATAAGAGGCATTTGAATCTCAAGTTACCGATTTGCTCTGTTCTCAGTGTAGTTTGCATACACAAGTTTACAGAGGATAAGGCAATATCAGATATACAATATTATTTTTCTATTTCCTATGTGATAAAAACGCCAAAAATAGTAGATAGTTGTTCAATGAAAACTCTTCAACATCGTTTACTTACATCGTTTACTGTTTCTGTTTAAAAGAACATTTAAAACATGTGTACTCACCCATAAATATCAAACCCGAGAGACAGGGGCCGAGTAAGACTCACCCACAGGTCCAGGAGGAATTCCACGCAAACGAAGTGTGGCGTCATCTCAAAAAGGATGTGCTTTAAACTTAGGGAAATGAGCTTTATTTTACAAAAACATAATTAGTGAACATTTTAATAACTACAAAGTAACGTACCAACCGGTCGATCGTCTACATTGCTTAAGACGCTCTATCATACCAGAAGGAAATTGTCGCGACGCGTTGCACATCTCCTTTCAACAGGCATTTATTCCCAAACGTAAACGTATTCCCAAAAGTAAGAGTCAGCCTACTTACTTTCAAATAAATATTATCGCATATAATGTATGGGATAGTAGTCTCATAAAAAGATCCAGCCTCATACCTAAAAGGCTGATAATAACTATAATATAGAGTTGGCTCCGCTTGAACACCCTATCATTGTTTCTTTTCCTATTTAGGTGTACTGTTGTTCAAAGAGAAAAAATTGCTTAAATGATTACGCCCCTACCGCAATTAACAAATTTTTATATGAATATTTTAACTCAAAGGTTAAAGACGTGGGCATCAGCGTGCGAGAGATGGCAGAGCTAAACCTCTATGCACGCGCCGGCATTTTATAGGCAGATATTTTTTATCAACATTCTCTGCTTACAGTATTAGTCGTGGTTTTAGGTTGGGAATATACCTACGACCCTTTTGTGGTCATTAGCTTTCTCGTCGCAAGTGCTTCCGATATCACAAAATTATGCAATCTAATATAATTACATAACTTTTCTGTAAATTCATAACGATATCGGAATACGAAAATTGGACAAAATAATGTTATATTAAAAATTAATCGTAGTTTTATAAAGAAGTATTATATGTATAGGTACTTCTAATGTAACCTTTGGGCGGCGTGCTCCTGAAAATTTGGTTACGCTGGTAGTGAGTTGTTTGTTCAGTTGGCTGCTTAAACGTAATAAGATGTAAAGTAGGTACTGGTGAAGACAATGGGAACATTACGCAAAGCATAATCCAAACATCTAGTATACAGTTCTTTATGCTGCTTAGCACTGAGGACGGCGTCGTTGCCTTGTATTAGAATATCAGAATTGCGCATGTCTTACCTTTCATGCATTGGTTAGAAATGAGTCAGGCTGGCCAACATATTATAGGCGAATTATAAGAATTACTAGGGTGAATAAAATAAAGGTTAAAAAAAGCCTTAGTAAAGCTCTGAGCAGAGTCTTCAAAAATTACCACACTTTCCCGTACCATCTCATCCCTTTTCTTTTCCCCTACATCTTGTCAGGCATTATTTCCTACTGGCGATCGTCGGACTATACCATCTCGGTCTAGTCTTGCCCTGTCTGCGTCTACACCACTTCTGAAATTTGCAACGTGCCTTGAGGGCCGACTGGCTGTGCCTCAGCAAACCACAGAGCAGAGTAGTGCTTGCGTTACGGTGTCTTCGGTTGGCCGGGTCATCCGTGAACGTGTGTGAGTGTCCTTGACGTTGGCGAACTTAGGTCTACAAAGCGCATGATTAAGCTGACTCGTATCTCTTTGGCGCCGACTGAGGGGTCTTCGCACCCCGCGACTGCTCGCTACGCTGCTTTCACCGCTACCAACAAGGCCAAGTGGCCTAGCCAAACAGCCTTCTTCAGTACTACGAAGCAGTCCTCAAACCCCAGCATACGATACAAGCCTAACGGGTAATTCCGAGGAAACCAAGGCTAGAAAGCCCCAGCGTTGACCTCTAGTGCGTCACAGATGCTTGCGTGGGCTCACGGCCAAAGCCAAGGTTGTCCGCAGACTTTCGTCTTGGCTCGTTTCGCCAAAAAGCTTGGTCAGGCCTGACGTGCCTTTGAGTGTCGTTCCTCTTTAGACGTCCAGCTTCCTGTTTTGCTAATAAGTTTTACCTCGGAACAACGACTTTGCATGCTTTGACTACTGAAGTGGTTGAAGAAAGGCGCTTCTTGGTGCAACTCCCAAGCAAGATACTGTCCTGCTTTTTTACTAATATTGTAGACAACAAACTGCCCGTAGTAAGTGCTGCACAGTGAAATGTGACATCAAAATGAAATTTCGATTTTAACAGGAGGGCACAACTAAGCGTTAACTACGCTTGGTTGTCTGCGGTTGTCTAGGGGGCTTCCTGCTGCCTGGGGTCCAGGCATAATGTGGCGTCTGCCATTGACTAGCGAGCATAAGAATATCACGACCAGGTTACCATTAATTGTATTACTTGAAACATATTAACATAACAATATGTCCTAATTACTCTTCTAATATCATCGACAGCGAATAGATCGTTCATTTAAGCTTTCCTTAGTTTAAATTTTGTAAAATGTTAAATTACACCTAAAAAAACGTCTCAGTAAAGAGAAAATGTTGTACACAAATATCCAGTTGTTTATCAGTTCTGTTTCAATACTGGTTTCTTAAATTATAGTCCATGTTTGCTCTTGAAATTATATGTAGATCGTAAAATGTTTAAAGCACGTAACAAATATAATCTGCATAAAGCTACTCGAGCCGATCACAATAACAATGCCTCGATATCAAAATAGGAAAGGTAAAATTTATACGAATAGACAAACCTTTCCTGATCTCTGCTGATATTGACAACTCTATAAATTTTACGATTTTATTATATCTACGTTTTGAAGCACAAACTCCGTGCTTTAAAGAAAAAGAAATATCAATCAGAAGTCAAAACGGGTGGCAGGCCAGGCTTTCGTTCATTACTATTTATTTAAATTCTTAAATCTCAGCTTTAACTGTGATTGAATCTCGTCACATGTACCGCTAGAAAGCAAATACTTTAATTCTAATTAGCACCGTATTATTAAACTCGGATTTCCTCAAGACTACAGACACGTCAAGATACGTACAAGAATTTTATTAATTTCACAAAATCATACGTTGCTGATTGCAATACAAACAGGCTGCATTAAGCAAAACATTAATATTAAGTGCGCTTCATGTTCGGTCCGAACAGCGAATTCATAGCAGCGCTATTTACGGAGTAGAAAATACATTAAGAGTACAAGCAATAACTAAACAATTAGTGAGTGCATCTACTTTAAGAACTAAAAAGGCCGACATACCTGTAAGTCTTTGCTAGCATTAAAAAGGCCAGTATTTAATATTATCTGAATTATCCTCAAACAATAATAATAATAATAATTAGAATAATAATAATAATAATTATTATTATTATTAGAATAATAATAATAATAATTTCAGAGTATGAGGTCCTGGCCTAGGATTACATACTGCAGACACTCTCAAAATACATGTTAGAACACGTAGCTTTCGATTGACCACCAGTAACTGATTAGTGTATAGTAATTCTCATGGAAATAAAAGGATAATAGGAAATCTAGATTCCTTGTATAACAATTTAGACTTGTGGCATAAGTCAGTTGGGATTTCGCAATAACGGCAATCGCATTCAGTAATGACGCGTTGCATTTTGTATTAACGCGTAAAATAAAAAAACACGCAGGATCTGAGTTTAACGTCGATTTTTCACCCTTGCTGGTAATTGTATTATATACGCTGATTGGAAACGAATGGACTATTTGGCACTCTGGATTACGTGCCTAATATGCCCATCCCTACACGCTTGTGATCTTGAGCTTAATCTATTTCTCATCACACATATGGATTTACGTCGAAGTTTGAAAGAAATTGTCACGACATTTGTGAGTTGAACTTATTGAAATGTTCCGCTCTGTCTAGCCCTTTTAACCTCATAAATAAAATTTAATATTTAAAATCGTCCGTCATACCGTATTTTATACAGTTAAATTGATTCAACGAAGGTAGCTCGCTTTTGAGCACTTTCAACTTAAAAACTATTTTTCACTAACTAATAAAATATTATTAACGTTTTGCTATGATCCCTCAGAGGTTTACACGAGTGTACACGTAATTTATACCTTTTGTAAACCTCTCCGATGTGCATATGACATAATGAATAGTAGTACGTTAATATATATACGAGACATATTGACTGCCGAGAGAAAACTGAAGGTACATTAAAGCTAGTTAGTTAGTGAACTTACCTAGTTTTACACATAAAAAGCTCCACGAATTTCTTGGTTTGTTGACGTTTACTTACGAGCGCTGAGTGTAGCATAATGATCGTCTCAAGCAGGCTATAGTTAATTTCAAACGACTGAGCTCTATCCTAATCGAACCATCCTAGATAATCCGGTTGAGATGGAGCTATACGGATACGCACTGTATTTTTCCAACGATGTGATTAAAGACTGAAACGTATACCAAGTCAAATGATACTGTCTATTGTTTTCTAATAAACAGTTGTGTTAAAAAACAACGATCCCAAATAAATTGCACATTCTAGCACATTATACTTGAAAGTCTACCTTTTAAGATCACGAATGACGTTGTCAATCCTTCAGTATGTACAGACCGAGGCTTCAGACAAACCTGTCATAAAAGGTAAACATTTTTGTCATTTCTAAGGCTATTCGAAGTTTGAATTAATCCCGATGCAAAGCGGTGCATTGATGCCTATTTCCTGTGAACGTGCCTTGTGGCTAAAGTGCAAGCCTATCTATAGCCATACAGCATAATATAGGGTTGTGGTGGATACCAGGTATGCAACCAACCTGCAACAAGATAACGGATCCGAAAGCGGTAAATGTCTTTTTATGGGGAGCAAAATGGGACGTAGGTAAACACGTCTTTACAAAAAGTAAATGCTCTCCGCTTCTGACAGCAACTGGCACGTGCAGAGATGAGACATGTACCATACGGCGTGTCGTATTCTGGGCTGATTCTACTAGAGCTAATCTCAAAAGATGGGAAAGCCATAAGAAATATCATTTAGGGACAGTACTAAGTAGCCTGTTATTAGTTATTCAATTCATTCGTTGACCATGTAAAATACTTCGGACATTTCAACTACAATTTTCCATGTACGCAGATAATAGTGGCATATTGTTTACTTAGCAAAGTATACGATTCGATAATGGTCATATGCTACGCTAAACGATACCTTTGTTTGGACCAAATTTATGGCTTCCAAATTATCTAATCGAAAATATAGCGTTCGTCACCTTGACCCTAGATGTTGTGAGTTCAACTGAAACAGGATTATGTTTAAAATCATGCTGATTTCAAGAAAAAAAACGATACGACAAGATAGCCAAAATTAACTTCCTTTACGGCCGCCCTATTTCAAGCACGTTTATTGAAGACAAGTTTATGATATTTTAGGTCGCGCCAAGATCATTTGTTGCTGTCTAGTTCCACACGTTTGCCTTATAAGTGCGGTAGTCATAGGCCCAAGCATGGAATTATTATTAACCGGATAAATTTCTTAGGTAGAACGTTTTTGATGATGAGGCCGACAGTATGAACAATGAACGGCGTGTCTTGTTGGCTTATGTATATAGCTGGGATTCCTGTCTCCAAAGAGGTAAATACTCTTCGACGAAGATAGCGAGGCCACTGATGGGCAGCCTAGCTTTAACCTGATCCCTTGAATCCAAAACAAATCCCCTGTCCGGGACGTAACGACCTCAAACAGGGACGTTTAGCAGAGTCGGATATTCGCGTAGATTGAAAAAGCCAACAGATAGAAGCAAAAAGATTGGCTTGGTTGCCGGTGAGGCGGAAGGGGAGAGAAGCCATAGGGATTTCTCAGGTACTGGGATAAGCTGTACTTAAGCCACACTCTGAGTTGCAATAGGCACTACGTTGTAGCAGGGTGCGGTGGCTTAATTTGGACTCGCATATAAATAACTAAATTTCGCTAAGTTATTAAGGGCTGCTTCCGTATTACCACTTGAAGCAATATTACAAATAATTATTGCAGGCATTGCCAAACCGCGAAATTGTATAGGTACTCTTATATTGTGAGCATAAATAACATATCATCGTATGGAGTCCGCCTGCTTATACGCTTTAAAAGGTATACATTGTTTTATTTGTGTTTTAGATATAAACATGTTTTGCATGTCTCTTAGTTAGGGTTCTGTGTTCTATTTATATTGCAAATGTACTTTAGCTATGTTTCGCTGAAGGACCGCGTGGATGAAAGCTAGGAGCTAGATTGGCTTCTAAGAACTACAAAGACCCGACAAGAAATTCGAGTCTAAAACATGTTAGTTGACAAAGTCCACTGATTAAGGTCTTGAGTCATTACAACTGTAACTTGCTAAGGATGTTAAATATAGAGAGTATGATGTCTAGAATATTTTCAGTCATAAACAATATCGCCTTAAGACACTCTATTGCTATATAGAATTAAGACAGAAAATTAAACTCCATATAGAATTAAAGCGATTTGTAAATATACTTGTCGAACCATAGTGATATGTCATTTTGATATGTGCTGCAATGTGGCCTTTATTTTTCAATACTTTCAAGTAAGACATGAGCGCCGCATGTTTCCAGATCCCAAAATAAACCTCACTTTGAACTAAATTTGAAGTGTTCATTAGGTTACATAGATACTATAATATAGGGTTCAATGCGACACTTCTTACTATTCTGGTCTTGAACATTTAAAAACTGCCTGCTAAGTGAATCCCGCCCTTCTATTTCCTATCAAGCTTACATGGAATATACACACATAACTCACTAAAATACCCTCCAAAGCACGTGTTGAAATTGTGACATCGAGGATGACCCATAAAAGAGCCTAATTTTTCCGCCATAGCACACCTCGAAATATTGACGTCGAAAACCATCCGTAGAAAATACCAATATGTCCTCTACAACACAGCCTGCATTAGGATCATTGAAGATCTTGAAGATAGACGATTTTGGGATCACCCTTTGTGTACGATTTTTAAACAATTAACAACAAGGTCCGTTCCGATTGAATTAATAATTCCAAAGATAGCGATGGTAATTTAGCTTTTGACTTGTTTTGAATTTGTTGAAGCCCATCTAGCTAGCCTCCCTGGTGAATTTAGCTTAGTTCAGCCAAGGAACTAGTAGAACTCAACATGAGATGCTCTTGGTCATGCTCAATCACGATCCAAGCTCATTATCAGCCTGTTCTCACAAACTCCACTGTTATTTATTTATTGTACTACGTTATAAGCGTATTTAATAAATGATGAATGAATGAAAACTCTTGAAAACTGAGGCGAAACGCTATCGGAATATTTGAAAACATTTTTTTTTAATATTCCACCACCCGGAATAGAAAAGTAGAAAAGTTTCATCACTCTTAAACAATGCTTATCTACAAAAGCATTTTAAGCAAGTAGTTACTATTGTTATGAGAATTAACCTGTAATTTGACTTTGTTGAGGAAAATATACATAGCTTAATTGTTCCACCAAGGAAAAACATGCGTGCAAGTTTCATTACAGTTCCGGGAGACTATGCGGTTCCAAAAATCCGGGAGACTATGCGGTTCCTCTCAAAGGAGAATATGCGCTAATAATGCGCGAATAATAATGAAAAGGATTTCAAACTACCCAAAGGATAAACAAGTATAGAGGGTGATATAATTACCGGTATCCCAGAGGAGTGCATCCTTGGACTCCTGCTTTGGAACATAGAATACGATAGATTTCAGGTGATGATCTCCTCCCAGGCATCAGCATCATAGCCTACGCCAACAACCTTTCGTCGGTAAGGATAAACACCGGGATCTGCTGAAGTCAAAAATCAGTAGTCCGAGGGATATTTCGACCTGGCTCGAAGAGTACGGTCTAAAAACCCTTTAAACTTAAAATGAGGAGGTCCTACTTATTGAGCGTAAGAGGTGTCTCTAGTGAATAACCGCTTGGACACTCGAACAGAAACATGTTTTTCGCTATCTGGGCGTCTGCATGACCCGCACCATGCGGGGTACCGTGTGGGCTAACTCTGCCACAATTACTTTCAAAAACCGTTGAATCTGGTGAGCGTAGCTTACAGTGAGCACTGCGGCATTGCTAGTTCTGGCTAATATATAGGTTCTATATATTTTCGGAAAGCCCCCGGAAAAGAAATTATGAATATGAAGATTGGGAAATGAGAGCACATGATTTCCGGTTCACGGGGACATCCCGTATTCTTTGCGAGCACTGTTCTTCGGAGCAAGAAGGCACTTCGAAGCACACACTGGTAAACTGCGCGACATGCCAAGCTACAAGATAGAAAGTACTATGAACCGGGTGTTTAGACAGGCAACGTAAGTTTCTTGTTTGTCTTGCCTGTAGATTTTTTGTAAAGATTGCCATATGTCCCCGCCCCAATAACCGTATCGGCGGCTTTGGCAACCAGCAATTTTCTTTAAAATTAGTCCACTCATTGTTTCTTGTACGAACAACATCGAATGGAAGCTGGACCAAAAGTCTAACACCCGACCTCCGGGTATAACCGGATTCGAACGGAGAGCTTACGTACGAAGCAACCTAGGTGCTTTCCGCTAATGAGCAGTACCAAACGTACATGGTGAGGATAGGGAAGGCGCTGGTAGGTATCTGTGTTCTTTGTGATACTGGGGAAGAGAACAATGTGGAACAAACGGGTTCGCGTTGTGGCGCACTTCAGGAGGCAACGGAAGAGGCCCGCCCGCTGGAAATTAGGGGGAAAAATAACATTAAGGATATGATGTACTATATGGTGACGGGCCCTGGACCCTGGAGCTCACGAGCTGGTGAAATAATATCATGGCCTCAAAATTAAGAAAGAGAGAGCTAGAAAAGGACACTTTGACGCAGTGCAGCAGAGAGGAGGAGGACAAATTTCCCAAGAAAGATGCCAGGGGAGACGAAAAAGAGCACGGGGAAAAGACAACCGGGTCCCCAATTGCTCGATACATCCACCCAGGCAACGGTGACGGGATAAGCAGGTATTGATTTCCTACCTGGTCGTGGCTGGCTGAAACCGGTCGAGACCGTCAGGTGCGTCAGAGAGCAGGAAATGATTTGAAGATCAGAAGGATTGTAAGAAAGTCAACGGTTCTTCTACCATGGCTTCGAAATAATGTTAACGCAGTCCCGAGCCTAGGGGGATTTCACTTTAACTTTTTTCACTTCTCACTTTTTTTAACACTTAGCTTCTTAACTTTAACACTAACACTTCTACAAGATGCTGTTAGTACTTTTTCTGTCCTGGGGCATCTGGAGTCGGAAAAATGGTCACAAGTTGCTTAGCCGCAGAGGGAAAATTGTGCAGAATGAAGTCGTGCGCGCATTTTCGATAGACGTCGAGAGACTCGTTGTTAGACATCTCCCAGGTCTGAACCTCCCCCGTTAAGCTTTATGTAAATACTCAATCGTGGTTCTCATCTTCGTGAGTCCAAGGCATGTTGTGTACACAGCCGTTGGTCACTACGTACTAATTGCATTAAAAGACCGGTTATGCTTTTAAATGCTGCCAAGGATTCAAGCCGCCGTGTTTTCTTTTATTTTCCGGCTAAGATTTTGACGAGATTCATTCACCGAGCTCAGTAAAGAGACGATTACGCATACAAGGCAAAACAGACCTTTTTTTACGGTTAAGTTTCTATGTGGTGGAACCTGCACTAGGTTGTTACAACAACGTTTAATAATATTTATAGTTAGGTTATTACAATTAGCAACGTAAAATGATGTGATTAATGCTAAGCAAACAACCATACTTCTGCTACGTTGGTACTATATAAGTTGACTACCCGTGTGTATTATAGGAACACCAATAGATAGCTCCTTTGTTGAATATGTGCTGCGTTGTATTGCGCCATTATATGCACAACTTTTATCCAAGGACTGGAGTGTCTTAGAACATAGTCCCGTAAATACATGTAATCATAATTGAGTTACATTATTGGAAGTTACGAATACATTTTGATTTATTACTTCAAAACATTTGACAATTTCCATGGTATTACTTTTGACCCTTAAAATTTATATGAATCGTAGTTATATAAATATAGCCTGTCATAGATTAATACATGGTTTTTACATATATATTTTTATATGGATGAGTTATGGTGGAACCGACAACTTTGGCGTTTTGAATGCCGTATGTTTTTGAATTGCGTATGTTCAAATCCTCAAGTGAATATCACATAGTAATGAGTGAATTTCTAATGATGCCAGCTTTTTTACACAGAAAAGTGCGGTTACAATGTTACTTATTTCTATATATTAAATATGTTATCACTTCTTCTCACAGATAAAAAGATTTCGTTTACCTACTTCGATACAACATAATTATATCCGGCGCTTCTTCTTTTCTCAGTAAATGCTATTCTCACCATTAGCCAATGAAATGCAGTTTTCGCAGGATGGCTTTTGCGAAATACATACTATTCTTAACAGTTTCTAAATCAAGCAAGCACCAATGTTTCATGACGATTATCGATGTGGCACATATCTACTAATTAGCGTTCTGACCTTATAGATTTTTTCTAATTTTTTTATATGAATCATATTTAATTATGCAGTAGCTGTAATTCAATATATATATATATATATATATATATATATATATATAT
>MNPL01006909.1:43712-69594 GCA_002081605.1 Tropilaelaps mercedesae | reverse complement strand
TATATATATATATATATATATATATATAATGCACAACAAGTTAATCTTAGTCAAGAATTCATCTTCCTTCCTGGCTGAGATGTAGCTGATCTATAATGCTACGAAAATACGATAACTGACCCTGAAATCATTCCACGCCGTAACATTTCCCTTCTTCGACTATCAATCCAGCCTAACTACTTCGACATCTTTTCGCGACTCCTGGAAGCGAGCAGTTTGCGCGATCATTAGAAATCACGAATTTATCCGCCTCATTCGATTCACCAGCCACTGATTCTCTTCACCTCCCGTCTCTATGGAAAAGTGGGTTGGTGCCGTTCCTGCCCCTGAAGTGGGCGTATGGCAGAGCCAGACAGGCACGGCCTGAACACCTGCGTTGGCCTGCGGCAGGATTGGCCTTGAAAACAGCTAGAGCTAACTAGTTGTGCTTAATTCGCTTTCTCCACCAGTCGACGCCGGCCTCTGTCGACGCTCAGCGCCTTACGATCGAGGCGGTGTCCGTTACCGTTACTCGGACTTTATTCCACTTTCGCGTATCGAACGCACCAACGGCCCACGGAGTAGATAAATGAACGGATAGGTGAGAGCATCTACTGGCTTCCAGCGCGTGTCGGTGTCTGGACGAAATCAATCACGTTGACTTGAACGACGTCTTGCCCCCGCCAAATTCTCAACTGGGTGATCGGGGCGGTTACGCGGCCTCTCCGTTTAACGTCTAGAGTCCCAGCACATCTGTGGTGCGCCAGCGTCCGTCGATTTTCGTCTGGCTACTACTTCGTCTGGGGCATTTCGAATAATTAGAGCTATGGCTCGCCGACCGGAACCGCCCCATAGAGTCGGTTCCGAACTTTAAAGCCCCCTGGTGAATTCGGCCGACGATCTCACGAGGCTCTCTATCTTCAGCGGAATATCCACTCTATTCTTTCGGATATTCGCTTGAGTTAAACTTGCTCGCTTGAGGATGGAATGATCCAGCAGAGGAAGGCCCGGCACTGGACGAGCTGAAGCCGAGAAATCCCTTATACGAGGCCTACGTCTCCGCCGCTAGCCGTAAGCCTTATTAATATACAACCACCTCCTACCATCGAATTACTCTTCGTCCGTATTTCTCGGAAGGCGGTCATCTTTCAGCTCGGAGGGGCTGTGTTCGGATGCAGTGGCTTCCATATTCCGCGCTTTATGTTCCGACGACTATTTTTCAACAATTTAGAAGAAGCGTCATCATGGAACCCCAACATCAGGTTCTGTTCCAGCTAGTAGTTGTGACACTGTTCGGTTGGAGTACACGGTGAAACATATTGTAGGACACTGCAATTCTGCTCGACCTGGCAAGGCCAGTTGTGATTCACAGGCATCGATGCACTACCGTCTACATCTGCGCCGTCAGGCACCAGCAGGAGTGAGGGAGACAATTTGCCGGAAAAAGGACAGCTGCAAAAACGAAGACTTATGCGCTTTCTGCATAAATATGATCCGGAGTGGGCACTTAATGGACCTGCAACCCATCATCCGTTTACGGGCAAGATCTTAGCTAGGTAATAGTATCCAGTCGGTTCGGAACCGTGGCTCAACTCCACCGGTCTCCAAGGTTTTAGTTGATAATCTCGATTTACGGCGGCGAGTAACTTCTAGTCGTTAACGTCGGTGCTCACGTTGGACTTTACCTTAAAACTTTTACAAAAATGTATCGACACATCTGTCACATAAAGCATACGTTCTCAAACCTAGCGAATACTGCACGAGAATGTTTGCTCGGATTCGCCTAACGACGAGCTCAGGCCTCTGAACGCGTAGCGATCGGCGCGTCCTCAACGTCGTTGGTCGGGTATAGGCATGGTGCAGTCGCTATCCGGACTCGTCTTCGGGCCGCGAGAGCATCCGGATTCGTTCAGCTTTTTCCGACGTTCCGCCGTGCGGAGCAACGCCTCGGGCCCTGTGAGCCCACCGCGGCAGCCAAGATACGCGAGAAGACCCAATTACTCGAACAAGATTGATGACTATGCGGCGATGATTTCCATTTGCGATGAACAGACAGCCTGCGCTCCCCGTTGTCCAACCGGAGGATATGGACGCTTGGATGAGGCCTCCTGAGCGACGCGGGAGCCCCCCGAGCGGTGAATGGTTCCCTCGTAGGTCGCCGAGAAGCGCAAGACTCTGGCCAATTTGCATTGCCTTGACCCTCTGTCTTGTCGGTGCTCACCGGCGAACACTCCCGAGTTGCTCCGCTATGCCCTCCACGCACTCGTAGGAACGACGCAGCTGCGTCGGTTCCTGGATTTTCACCCCACCCACGAATCGACGGGAAACGTCGACAAGCGATTCACCCGACAGCCTGTTCGGCTGTCAGGGGGAGGATTTCAATGGCTTGAAGTACACTCCATACTATTCTTATGCATAGCTAGACGCTGCCGCGCCTCCCGTAGCCCCCCTCCCTGGGGGCGCAACGCCTAAGGGAGCGTAAGAGGTATTACAGTGTTAGCATGTACTGCGCTCCCGTGACTTGAGTAGGATTTTCATCTCAGAAGGCAGTTGTGGGTGCATATTGGTTCGTGTTCGATGGATCTGCAGAGGATAAGTGAGCGGCAGGCTCTTCTTAAAGAAAGAAAAAAAAAGCCACAGGACCTTTATTTGGTGCGAGCTCTCTCATGCTGACTCGATGTGGTCTAGTTTGCCACCTCAGTTTACTTTGCCTTCAATACTTTATGTTCGCACAGGCTATCCGGCTGCTATTCGTGCACTGAGGAGCACTCTTTGATGAACCGCAGGGGGTGAAATCTATGGACACATGTTCATGAGTATAAAGGTGTTTACACCGAGAGTGTAGAAATGCCTGTCATTACGTGTGATAATCCCCCGACAAACACTGTCGTTTGCACCTGCCACCCCCTGCCCCCCCCCCCTGCTGTAGGAACGACGGCTGTGCTTTGTAACTTTGTAACGTTGTCAGATATGAAATTGATAAGTGCATAGGAAGGCACGATTTTCTCATGACATAGCGATATTTACTGTAAACCTCAAAATAGCTTAGGAGATTTTCCATGAAACATAGAATGGGCGATCTTTCCACATTTCCCGACGAACCGTCTTCTTGGTGGGCGAACAGACACGAAACTCGTCGGCCTTACATTGACCACGCCAGAGCTTGCCACTTCCCAGCAATCCTGACCCATTCTCCTAGCGAAAGCCTGTCGGTAGACCTCGACCTACTCCAAGGCCGCAGTTCTCCTTTTACACCTCCCTCGGCAAAGTGAGTTATAGCTAAATCCTGTGCGCAAACGACGCAGCGAGCGGTGTCCGGTGGTGGACAAACACAATTTAAAGGCGTCGCTCTGTGAGTTATACTCAGAGGCTGGCGACCGAGGGGGCCATGTGTTGGCC
Source organism: Tropilaelaps mercedesae (assembly GCA_002081605.1). Lineage (NCBI taxonomy): Eukaryota > Metazoa > Arthropoda > Arachnida > Mesostigmata > Laelapidae > Tropilaelaps > Tropilaelaps mercedesae. The sequence continues at coordinate 66,216 of MNPL01006909.1, read as the reverse complement.
ACACTGGTCGGCAACTACAGCGTCGGACGGCTGCTGGGCCAACGTGAAGGTGCGTCTCGCAGCTCAAGTCTTGGTGGGGGCGTGTGCGTGTGTGCGTGTGGGATGACAACGTCTGTAGAGGGCGAATGCGCCGCGTACGGTAGCTGTGTTCTTTGAAGGCCCGGCTGCGTTTCTGTGGGTGTACGGTTGTGTGCGTGCGTCTCGATGGCAAAGCTTCGAAGGGAAGTGCAGGGCAGATCCGAGGCGGACGGGGGGCTAGACGGCTAATTCTGGTCCACAAATGGCTTGTTAGACTGAAGCGGGCGGGGCGTCCGGCGCCCCGAGTTGATATTGAACTTGTGCCCCGAATACTGATCGCAGAACAAGCGGAATAAAGGAAGCGGCCGCTCATGGTCGATGGCCCAGGCACAAACTCCCCGGAATTCCATGCGGAGGGCGCAACGCCCCCGCCAACAAAAAAGCTCTAAGCAGTGGCAGCACCACCACCAGAAACCACTGGTAAGCGTTCCTGTTCGCCACCAGCTTGGCCGATGGTGTGCAAGCGTTCAGAAAAAGCTTGCTACACAGTCGCCTTGCCGCCCGTAAGGAGTCTCCTGCGCAGAAGGAGGACACCGGGAGTTGTAGCACAGGTTCGGTCTGACTTGCCGCCTTCTGCGCTGCTCCATCGGCGGCTCTGTACACGCAGGCGAGGACCACCGACCGGGAGGGGAGCATCCTACTTCGCCTTTTTTTCCCTTCACCTCCTTCTCGTGTGCCCCTGCAGGAATAGTTGTTGAACCCGCACTCTCTCGCCTAGCCGCCAGGCTGCTCTAGCGTCTAAGCGCAGCGTTCGCTACCGGCCGCTGTACGGCTTCCTCAATAGCGCTACGGCTTCCCTATATGAAGACATGGAAGACGGACGGAAGAGGGGCAAAGAAAGATTTGGAGGAGAGCAGCTGTTGCAAAGGGCAGTGCCCAAGCGACCGGTGGCCTGATCGTAAACCTTTGCCTGTCCGACCGCGTCCTGAGGACAGGCTATTGTTGCGATTTATCAAGAAAGCACACCTACACGGATACGCGCGGGATGCATTCAACAAGCAGCTGGCGGCTATGGCACGTGAATTCGAAACGAAATAATTGAGCGCACCACAATTGCACGCGACGGATGCATTCGTCAGGCCCGAGTGATCCGTGCATGGATTATGTGTCTCTGTTGCCAGCCACAGCTGGTTGTGTTCAACCGTAACGTCTTGAGCAAGGATTTGTACCAGCAACCTAAACAAAGCGTTAATCACAATTTATTGCCATCATTCTCGCAATGTAGAATTAGATCGTTATATCGCAGTCAGCGGCTCGGGCGGGATGCCCCTCGGTTTTTCCGTTTCTCGGTCATGTGTTCAGTGTGCCACACGTGACAGGAACGTTATGACATTGGAAAGACGCGAGGCTGGGTTGCTGCCCAGTACAGAGAATTCGCTTTGATTCGTCATACATAGCGAGCGCTATACGAGCGAATTCATCTGATCATGCAATAGCCAACTACTATTGCATGATCAGATGGTACGACAGGGATTATCCCCCTGATTGCTTCCCCTGATTGCGGTAACTCTGGCCTGGACGGCGATAGCGAACTCTTCCGTTTATCAAGAGCAGGTCGCTGCTTAGCCGCCGATTCGTCAGATGGACGGTGTGGGTAGGTCTCGTAGCATCGCTCGAATGAGTTGATTCGAGGAGCTTTTGCAGAGTCCTCGCATATATCGAGTAACGCAGCAGCAGTGCGGTATTAGTGCTGACGCATGGACAGTTCTGCTAAAGGAAACAGGCAAGACTATACGAAAGAAATCAGGCACTCTAAACATCGTGATTTTAAGGACTGGCCCGGGGTGACATGGCCTGTTTACTGAGGGCAACTGAACTCCCACTGGTTGGATCCTTGAGTTGGTTGCAAAAAAACGTCTCCAAAGGCTTTTTGAACCTGAACGTTCGTTCAGATCAACCCTCGAAGAGTTACCCAATGCCGCCTCAAACGGATTTCGCCATCGTCAGAACTCTATTGGAAAAGGTAACGCTAAAAGCCTGTGACAGGAAAGATCTCAAGCAGGTAGTAGAAAGCATCGAAAGAGGCCATGGCAGAACAAAGCGGGGTAATAGGTAATTCAATACATGATATCGTTTGTATTGCGGGTTTTGCGTTACTGAGTAGGACAACAAGCGACAGTCAAATGGTGGAGTATATTCGTATGTATTGTAGACGCATGCCTTGTTGATTTATATGCTAGTTGTTATTGTCGTTATTAGTACTTGTAGGATTAATTCGCTTTGGTTCCACGAAGCCAACCTGTAGGTTACCACATCGAACATACGTTAGTATGTTGAGTTCGAGACAGCCGAAAATGATGAGAATATTGGTATATTTGGCAGTGTACAGTTTGAAAAATGAAGCGCAATGCAGTAGCGTTCTCCATGAAAGTATTCCCGACGGCAATGTCATCTGCGATTCCTCAAGGAAGACGGCCTGAATCCTTAAGTGTCGACATAACTAGGAGAAAACGTTTCGCTACAACATAATAGTGGACGAAGGAGTAAGTATGGTGGCTTAGTCAAACGTTAATGAATCTTCACCTGTTTGATTCCTAAAACACAGTCTCACTGGACTTTTCGGCTCCATTTGATTAAGGTAGATCCGTTAGTGACCCTGCCGGTTTCAAACTTAAAACGGCTTTCATATGACTTCGAGCATTATAACTGCACGATGCTTACTGAATATATCGGACTGATTCAACAAAAATGATCGGACTTTAACCGAACGTAAAATTCCATCCATTCGTGGCTAGCAGAGGACCCGTGTCAACATGTTTGCCACAATCCCTCAACGGGTGTTCGGCCAGAAAATCGTCTAGAGTCCATTAGTGGGGGAGTTGAACATTAATAACGGATTTAAAACTTACAAACTCCATTTAGTGTCGCTAGCCAACGACATGTTCTGATGTTGTTAACCCTGAGACGAAGTTAAGCGCATCCGTTGGATATTCGCTGTAACATCGCGCGCTATGGCCCTTGTCGATGAAACTATGAGTTGCTGGCATCAGGATTTCCCACATAGATATCTCCACGCACGATCTATTGAAGGATCCATCAATCGTTTTCATTTAAAGTATCGTTTATGTATGAGAAGCGCATTGGAGGCTGCTGCTGTACATTCTTTCGCTCGCGTTGTCAGAGTTATTTCACAGGGCTAGAATGTGCGAGCGTTACATGATGAAACCATCTGCTCGCTGAAGAATGCGTCGTGTATGTTTATTGTGTAGGCATTCTAAAACCCACCGGCCTTTGCTTGGCGCATTAGCACGAGACCGCGTAGACTGTTACAAAATCCTTACCTCCGGCGCGAGCAATCACCCCCGTTGGGGCTTCGTTCTCCTGCTCGGAGACGAATAATTTCGCCCGGATACGTCCTTTTTCCAATCTTGTCATACCGAATTGCCCTCTGTGTTTTTCACGTCGTTCGCGGGCCCTTCGTCGTGTTTTTATAAGGAGCTATGCAGAGGGAGCGCGTGAGCGAAGCAAACTTTAACAAGTCCAGTTCGTCTAGCAGAATAGAGCAAGAGAGGAGAGAGAAAACAACACGAAGGGGAAGAGAGCAATAGAGGACATGAGGGGCAAAAGCCGCTAGCGGAGATGGGCACTTCGAACAGAAACGTAGTGTTAGATGTATGCGAGGTGGATAATGTGGAATCGACCTGCGTATTACGACTGGCGTACGTCAGCAACGCACAAGAACGAGATTTTTCGTTCCCGACGGTCGTCTGGTGCCAAGGTGGATGTTGCCACTTCGACGGCTTCTGCTACCAATGCCGTGGAACACGTGGCGACAAAATCGCCATCGACCTCGACTCCTTCCATGAAGCGGTACGCGGCCCCGACGATCAAAGCCCTCGGCCAGAGATCGATGTTCACCCGCGCCGACGACGGGGGCGACGTGGCCCACAGCTTCTGCTAGTGCCGAAATCATCGCCAGCTCGGGCCTGCCAAGACCTGCGTGCTCCAAAAGACTTTCGGCGAAGCAGGTTGGCGTTGTAGAGGACGCGGAGCAACAATCCGCATGTCGAAAGAAGGGGGCGGAAAACAACGCGTTTCGCTATGGGAAGAAATACTCGTAGGTCCGTCGAATCAGCGGAATTGCTCCCGCCGCGCTCCTTTTTTACCCCACGGTCTGAGGCAAATTTCTGACGAACTGAAAGGCACACGGAACAGATAGGAAAAAATCAAGACACACGCATATTTTGGTACGCACAGGGGCTTACGCACATCGAGAATCGAAACGGGAGCCGTCTTGATTTCGTAATGGCAATTTTCACCTTTTCCGAGATGCGGGTGAAGGAAGTAAAGCCTGCCGTCAGTCACCCCCGCCAAGAAGCGAGGCGCGCAGCTCCTTGGCCTAAGGGGGCAGGATGGCGGAAAGATCGAATGCCAATGGGCCACCTTCAGAAACGCAACCCCGGCAACACAATTCTCGCCGTATCCCGTTCAATATCGGAGGTTACCCGCACCGTGCGTCGACAAGGCGAATCTTGATTTTCCTGCGACAACATAAACAAAAGCAACAACAAGAATGTCATACGCTAATCTGCGCAGACGCCGAGCCCCGCTGACGGGAAGACGTTACACTATGGTGGCGAACATGATGAAATCCCGAAGTAAAGACTAAGGTGCAGCGCGGGTTGCGAACAAATCATAAAATGGGAAAAACAGCCTAAAATTTAGGTAATCACCAGTAAAGTTTAGCGATTTACCCAAGAGCACACCTAGCCTGGGTGTGAAAAAATATATGTGTCTTAGGGACGATTCGGAAGGCATCGGTAGATCTCAGTCACCTTCCCGTCATGGTAGGCGCTGCTGAACAGTAACCCTGGCGCAGCTACGAATCCCCGGAATCTTGTCGCTCCGTTTTTTATTGTTGCAGTTATTCGCGTCTTCATTGCAAAAACTGGCATTTTTATTACTAAAGGCCCTTTCATTAATCGTCGTCGTCTTTTGTCACTGTCTAGTCTACGCGGTTGAAGCGCTTTCTCGCTATCTATGTTATGTGAGCCGCCAAAAAATATGGCTATTACTCTTGTATGTACAAGTCATACAATTGGCACCCAGTGCAGCAGCGCGCGGGTTCACCAGCATTGTGTTACCACAACCATACACGTGGGTCCACTTGGTTAGCTTTTGTTTAATCTTCCGCTTTTTCACTGCCCAGTGGTTTTGCTATAAGGCCAAGTTCCTTCTACCGACGCTAATTCGTTTGTAGGAATCCAATTCGGCATTGCCGTAAGTGAACTGATTGGACAGACATCCCACAGTGTTGCTGGTGGTCACAGGGAGCAGGGCCCACATTTTTGACCACGTAGAAGGACGTTCAAACTTTTTCATATATTCGAAGTTAATTGATCGGGGGTTGATGTGGAGCCGTATGCAGTTGTCATAAGTATGCCGAGATTTCGAAAACAATCCGTAATTCAACAGGCGTTTGGCCTTTCTGTTTACTTCCCTCTCAAATTTTTTGATCATGTTACAGCGTGATGTAACGTCTTCTTAAAGCACTTCCCCATATGGCATCCTTCGTTCTGGTTATTTGCGATAGGAGAAAACGCCAAAAAACAATGGTTTAGTGATACGATGTCGTACAATTTATATCCAAACACATTTCTACTACAAAAGATATTATATGTGTGTTTTCCAATAGCAGAGTATTTGTCATAAGCTGTTCGCACTGAGCTTCAAATGACGGAAAAGCCTGTATAAATTGTTCACTAGGACAAACAAAGCCTAGAAACGTACCACGGTAAGCGAAACGTTATTAAGGCTAGCTCAGAATTTTATACAAATTTTTATAGATTAACAAAAACACTTGTGATAAACATTTTTTAGCCATCTCCCATTTGCAGTAAAATTACCATTTTTCTGAGCGTACTGCCCATAAGCAAAATTACGATCAATCATATTCTAGATCGCCTAGAAAACTTTAAGATTGATATGTTTCCCTCACATTGAGCCTTCAGTTAACGACAAAACGTTAAAGAAAAGTCAATTTTAAATCAAGTGTATAGGAGATTTTAATCAATTCTTCGCTTCAAGCCGGCGCTCATGTAACTAGGATTTTTCAGAAAAAGGTTCACTAAAAGCGAACATACAGTTATTCTGGGAGTATTGAATGAGTCTCATTTCAAAATTAAAACAAGTAGACATAGCATACATCATTGTTTTATATCCTAGGTACACTATTTCTACATCACCCCCTATATATATACAATTACACAAATATATATACATGTATATATATATATACATATCTACGGCACCTATAATCAAAGAACATTGCTATCTCAACATACGAAACGGACTCCATATCAAGACACTCTTTATGCGTTCAGTACCGTATGGTCGCTAATTAGATTACAAAACCTAATAAACTTACGTCTGTGCAAAACCTTGCCAGGACACTCGACGTATTCTACGCCACTCAACGCAGCGTATTAATATGCACGAATAATGTATAGTATGTCATAATATGTCTACTAAAATAGTAATTTTACTAAATGAGTAAATTTTATGTACATTTGTGAAAAAAAACCGGTCTATACAGTAATGACACGTGCAAAACATGAAATGTTCGCAGAAAAAATTCCTACTTATCCTAATTCGTATCCCGTAGAACTCAAAGAAGTTAAATGGCACTGCGACACTCTTGAAACGTAGGCCTTCAGATGTTTATACGCACTTGAATTCTAGGCCGATTTTTAGGCCTGATAGAAACTCTCATGGAACGACGTCAATGCAAATGAGACTAAGCCTACTTTCCGGGAGAACAACAGTGCGAAAAAGCAGTAATTGGCCATCTAAACCCACAAGGTCACTTAAAATGGCTGTTCCAAACATTCCGAATTACCACCGGTGTCATTTCACATAATGACCTAGCATCGCGTTGACAAAACCCAACACCGACGCGGTTCATCAACACAGGACCACTTTGAGTTTCCTTGAAACGTGTTGGTTTACTGACTGAGTGGCTATCTCGGGTGGGTCGTGTGGCTAGCGTTGACAGCAACTAGGCCATTCCTATATACTGTGACATAGCGAGTAGGCCGTGCCTATATACACGTATAATGCCGAAGCGCCGACACAGACTGGAGATTACGTGCGAATTTCGCGCTCCTACAGAACAGGGCGGGTTCTCGACCCGTTCGTGTTTGTAAAGACGACGGTTCCATAAATACGCTTCCCGACTGGGGATCTGAAACTCAGGCTATTGAAGTTTCTTTTTCCTCCCTCGCTATTCGAGGACGTGGTGTTAGTTACAACGCCGCACAGAAATTTCCTCTCTACCAGGGGAGCCACTGTGTCCAACTGGCGAACCGTTATTTATAGCCCCTCGGTGGTGGGATCTTTCTACAAGGCCGACCAGCGTCCCATGAGCGACTTCTGCCTGCGACAAGGAACCTCTTATAGGTTGTTATAGGACTAAAAATGTTAACGAAGATACCTGTGGTCTAAAGATTCGACTTTGTTTTTTATAGACATCTGAAGTGAACAACCTTTTCACCCTACCGGACCCCGATTGCAACCTTTTAGAAACAACGATACGTCACTCCGATGCTCGAGTTCTATTTCTGAATGAACCGCACAATATCATACTAAAAGTGAGAGCCATGTTGTTATGAGGTTTGTCATCGGGCCTCAAGATTTTGTAGGCCAGCGAACATCGCGGTTCTATGATTTCACGTACCCGGGAAACCTTATCCTCGCTGATATCGATCTTTGTTCAGTTGAAACAACGGCAAAATAAGTCAGTTTAACAAACTGACTTATTTGACGGCTTTTTGCCAGAAACGACCGCAAAAATGGATTGCATTGTCTATTTCCGTTAACTGATTTTCATTTGGCGTAGCTTTGCGTCATCGAAACAGGACGGGTGAAGCACCTTGGCCGCAAGTGCTCCTTCCCGAGTCTATTACAGGAGTCCACGAAACACCGCTTGATACGCCATAGATCGAGGTAATCTTCTTATTCATTATACTTTGTGCACGTAGCTTTCTATATGGTAGTTCACCTTTGTTCAATCAGCCACGACGTCCCATAGTCGATGCCTGACTCGTCGTGCGGGGGGAAGCGTGCTTGACGCTGCCAGCAACCGTCGTATCCATCCCAGCGGCTGTGAATATTCCGCCAGGTAGGACCAGGTTGGACATAAGCGGAAACTGGCTCGTATCGCTCGGACACCGGAGCGCAGCCCACATTTTGCGTTCGTGCTCGGCGTTCTACCAGAGCGTAAGGACCAAGTAGGCTCTACCGCGATAGCGGCTGCAGCAGGACGAATAAGCCCGTAAAAACAGAGCAACGGCTCCGTCCGTTCGTCTGTCCGTTGTAAAACAAACTTTGCTTTCCCCAGATTTCCATTGCTGATTCGGCTGCATCGCTATCTTCTGCCGTTCGGCTAAAAGCTGCAGCGGCGGCGGCAGCGGCGGCGGCGATCAGGAGTAACTGCCTTCGGGAAAATCGGCCTAAGGACACTCGACCGAAAGGGGCAAGAGGAGCAGGCACAGCGAAACAACAAAGGAGTAGGACACCGGCCCGATCAGCCATTGAAAGTAGAGTTGGTACGTAGAAGCTGGAGTGATTGACTAATGTTATGGCGGCGCAGGTGAGGTTGGCCCCGGGTGGTAGACTTTTTACTGCTGTGTCGTTAACGTTATATCCGGGAGTGTTGCTTGTCTAGCCACTTGTGCGCGGCGTACTCACGGTGTAGTTTAGCATTGATTACGCCCGTCTGCTTTATTGAGCCGTTCAGGTAGTCAATAGCAGAGCTATTTTAATTGGTTCAAACGCTGACCGTCGTCGTGAAAACGCTATCTATACCACTTGAAGCATTTCGGCTGTGTCTTAAATCGCAGCTCTACCATTATCCTCTGTGCTATGTGGACCGTTTGGGGGTGCACGTTATTCCCTCGCATCGGCAATCCTGGCGTAGCTACTTCTGCACGCCACACGAACAGATAAGCAGGGCTAAAATACTAACTGCGAGCGCGTTAATACCCAGGAAGGACGGAAGATCAGAGGCAGAGCGAGAGAGCGAGAGGAAGAGATATTTGCGCAGCCTCAAAGAAGCAATCGGCTTCTAATCCATCTTGCTCTTGACGTTTGCTGACCGATAGACCTTACGTACCGCTCCGGCTGGATAGTCTGCCTTACGTGGTCGTCTCTTGAAAACCGCCTGAGAATGAGCAAGAGTGCGAGTCTGTGCGATCGTGGAAGAACAAAAAGAGAAGGAAACGCAGACAAGTGGGATGGTAATTGTCTTGACTTTCTGTGATCCATGAACGGATCGGGCAGAAGTCGAGATGACCATGCGAAAGGGTGAAGAAGCCGAAGGAGCAGGTTGAGGGACGTCGTCCTGCGTCATTTTCTTGCCCAATTTCCCAAAATACAGGGCCACGTTTTCGGACGTCAGCCACCCTTCCAACTTCTTAGGCGTTGTTTTAGGCTGATACCGAATAGGAAAAGGCAGAACAGACTTTTCCGGTCGGATCACGGACGTCCGGGGGTCTTCGTGTCCGATGTCTACGTTATCCAAAGGGCCGTTTTGGCTCATCTCCTTAACAACCGATGCAGGCCCGGCCGAAAGGAGGAACGTTTAGGATGTTCTTACCGTTACAGAAAGAAAAAGTAGGTGGACAGCCCTGGACAGCTCAGTTTCAGCTGGCGGAAGCAGCATGACCTCCGTTAAACCGCTTCCTGGGTTCCCTCCACACGACAGTCCTGTTAAAGCACGCAAACCGACAGATCAAATGACAGAGGCCGTTGTTGAGCCTTACTCAGTATTACTGATGACGTTAATACACAGAATAACTCAACTAGTTGTTGCTGAAATGTCGAAATGTGTCATTGTTAGAAGTCTACCTGCGTTCTAGACAGATTTACTCGGCGATTGTCACTCGTAAATAGGGTGCTACATTAAAATCACGAGCGATATAGTGGCACAACGGCATCACCGAAGCACAGGCGTACTCACTCGTGAACTGGACGCCTGTCTGCATAAAAATCGCATAAAAAAGACTCTGTGTTTGCGTCGCCGATGTGAGAACGTCAATGCCACGTACGCTTGCGCTGGACGGTGCTTAATTGTCGCTCTTCACAGCGGACCCCGCTACCGTCAAGTAATGAACATTGGGGCATCGAGTTATCCGCAAGCGATGCGTCAGGAACTGACGGTTTTCCATTTTGCGATCATCATGCCCCTGGGAATATATGAGACCTGTACCGACCGTTGCGCTTACTAGCATTTGTATGAGCTCGCATCGATCGCAGCGACTCGAACAAGCTACATTTACTCTGAAGTATCTGTATAGGTGTGTGCAGGTGCGGCTATCTATGAAAAATACTGCGTGGTTTCCTCGTAATGTGTATCTGAACCTTAGGTTAGTTTAGAGAATCGATAGTGAGTATGCAAATGCAAAAAAAAAACGTTTTTTAGCTAATGGATGATGGAAAATATTTTACGTCGACATATCGTCATTATTTAGTAATTGTCATTTAATTTGTGTTTGTTTTATTATATGGATGACGTACGACTATATCTCAGCCAGCTCAACTTTAAACGGGGGCATAACAAAAGAGATACGCCAACGTCAACCCTCCAGTCGACGTCGTGGGCAAAAATGCATCGCTATATTTATACACACGACCCAGGGAAGGCTTCACCGTGTCTCTTCCAAGTGTTCCGGGCTATTGGCTCTTTGTTCTTCAACAACAACGACCGCCTGCCCAGCGGTGTCGTTATTCGACCCGTAGCCTAGTCAAGAGGCTAGCGACGCATTTAATTGGACAGATTTGGAAAACTTGGACAAGACCCACCGCGTTCTCCCGCCTACTCGACTGTCCGCTGCTGCGGTGGTAGTCCAAAGCAAGCCCTGACCAGCCACGCCGGTGAGCTACGACCCGTGTCGTTTGACTCAGGCCTACAATCGAGGGAAAGCGACACGAAACATCAAAGCTATTCATACCCACGTGTCGGTCGGGCTTCACCGTCGACGCTTCTCGGCAAGCCGATGAGTGGCGGCCAGCCAAAAGCATTGGGTCTGAATTGGGGGCGGATTAAGTACCGAAAGGTTGGCCACCACTGCTGTTCGCCCTACTCGAAACTCCGCACTTATTTCGGTTTGAGAACCAACAAACATGTACCCAGTGACTACTTGTCTGCGCGAACTGGGGCCACTTGCTTTGCGAGCCGTTCGAGAGCAAAATGTAGCCCTATAGGGACAGGCCACTATTCGTTGGGCTATTCTAATGAAACTCCACAAACGGCCAGCTCCTGTTTCCTTCTTCGATGCGGACTGTAGTTGGCTTTGGACAAGGCGGACCCTCAATGGGCGGCTGAGTAGTCGAGCAAATGAGGATTTCTTTTGCACTGCTATAGTTAATTTTTTTTTATCTAACGAAAAGAAAGTAGCGGCTGATGATGCTATGGAGCTAAGCTTTCGGTAGAACTTGTGCGACATAGCTATTGTGCGTGTCGGCGAAATTATGCGCAATGTATGGGCGCATACTCAAAAGTGTACTCTGCGCCATTTTCGATTAGAAGCATTTAGCCATGCTCATCTGTGTCGGCGAAGCGCATCGTGTCGACCTGAACCTTTCATGGAGAGCAAGGATCTGGCGTCATTACCCCGAAGAACACTCCGACCGCGAATACGATGAAGATACTATCATGACCTCCTCTCATGGGTCGACCAACCGCTCGGTAGCCTCCGAGTATTTGCCGATGCGTGGGGGCCGTAAACCAAATTGAATGGCGTGGCGATTCTCACAGTTCGCCAGTTTCGAGTATATCGTGGCCAGGAAAGTGCTACGATACTGCTCAAGGTTCAATATACAGCGAGCTGACGTTCATGTTCCGATAGATAAAGCTTCCTCAAAAATCGTATCCTCGGTACGAGATCGGGGTCAGACGTCAAGGAAGAATTCACCAAGCGACGTCGTTTCACTTGCTGGCCGTCTAATTCAATTAATGGCGCTAACAATTTTAGTGCACGCCTAGGCCGAAGCACTAAACCGAATTATTCCGCAAGCTCGAGATTAGCTCACGAACAGCTGTCCGGTCGTAGTTTCCTGAGGTAGGACAACACGATGACGTTAGCACAAGACTTGTTTCTTTGTTTTGCTCTCGTTGTTCCTCTCTAAATCTGCCTGCATTTATTTGCCCCGGTCGACATAAAACTAACGGCCAACCGTCAGAGTGCAACGAATGCGCCGCGACTCAGCAAACTCAGGTAGTTATGTTTTACGCAAGTGTTGGTGGCATGTAAAGTACGTTTATTGCACACGCGATAGTCAAATCGTAAACCGCTTTTAGGATGGCAGCCCCTAGTCGCAACGCAGATCAAGACGTTTCCGCCAAACGCGATAAAAACGCACCAGTCTGTCTTAATGCCCCCCTCCGCCCGGCATGGCCGACGTCGAAGAGAGACGAAGTGTGGTCGGCAGATCAGTTTCTGTCTTCGGCGCGTTCGCCTCGCAACGCGCACCACCACCACCACTCTGCTTCGACGGACTTAGCATACGCGTACATTCGTTTTACGCTCCTCGTGGAAGACACTCGTGGCGAAAGCCGGCGCCAACTCTAGCTTTGACGGATCCGTGATTTTTCTTGAGGGTTTCATCATTATTGGGAACGAACAGAGAAAGAGGGAGGAGGAGGAGGAGGAGGCGGAGGAGATTAGTTGCATGGGTGCCGGGGTGCGAAGCGACGCTGCTGCCACCATTCAGCACCCCACGTTCCTTCATGAGGACGCCGAGCCCGTCCCTTAGCAGAGGTTCTGGGCCATAGCTTATTATAATCAGCTGCTTTTATCGTGGCTAACCCGCGTACGTCCCCGTGTAGGTTTTTGTTCGCCTGAGAACTAGCGACCATCTAGCGAGGGATAACGGGGGCTTCGTTCGGCGCATGTGAAACTCCACAGGATCTCGCCGAATTTTTGGCCGATTCCTCGTTTGAGAGGAAGAGTAATTTGCGTTGAAGGCTCGAGAAGTGCATGGATCAGCTTATGGGCTTGTTCGTCTTCTCGTGGAGAGAAGGGTGACAGACCCCCTAGAAGGTCCATTGAAGAAGTGAAGTAGAGGTGGGACCAGAATAAGTTGCCGAAACTCTCCACGACGAATGGGAGGTAAACATCGACGAACCGGAGTAACATGCGCGAAATGATGAGGCCAAACGAAAATCCTAGAAGTCCTGCAACGTCCAGAAACGCTCATGGGTCAAGCAATAACATCACACCTTCATAGCGGTCTGTTAGTGTCGTTCAAATCGGATTTCTTTTGCATAGTTCTTAGGGGACATAATTGCTCGCCATAGCCGCAAAGGGGTCCGCTATGCAGAGGTTAGCCAATATTTTACATACACTTGGCTTGTTACTTTTGTTTCCATCGTTCAATAAATATATTCAACTCAGCTCTAGCAATAGTGACAAACGATTAAATTCGTCATTAAATAGTCCTAGATCGTTTCTTGTTATTATTCAATTTCTCGCGACAAACGAAAGCACACATGCACGATGCACGCATAATAACGTGTACGATTACATCGAAAGTCGCCAAAATCGCGTTTTTTCTTCAGTGAAGAGGCGCCATGCAAGAAAAGGCTAATCACGCAGGCAGGGACGCATAGTCGAGCATAAACGACTTGGAGAGATGTTCTCGCAAATCTCACCTATATCGCAACACAACTAAACATTCTGGCCCGTTCTTTTCAGAGACATCTCATTTTCAGCTATCCGTTGCCAATCGTGGCCATTGGATCGACTTCGTTGAGCTTCATTCGAAGGAAGAACGGTCAGATTCCGAGCACCCTTGCCGGAGATATCCTACCCTCTCCATTCGCCAATGGATTCTAGCGTGCGTTTATAGCAATTTCGTTCCCACGTGACGGACGCCGTACCATCGAAACCCCGTTATGCTACGATGGCCCATGCTAGTGGCCCAGCAACCCTCCTATTGATTGTGGGACGAGAGTGGGTTTCGTATTCTTTCACAGACGACACACGCATCCAACCAAGGCCGCTACTTCTTCGGATTTCCGCCGTCTATCGCGGTGGCAAGATGTGGGCCAATTCCGTCTTCTCACTTTCCCTCCTGTTCATGGCCGGCTAGAATACGCAGTTTCCCTTTCCCCAGCCATTCGACAGACCCCCCTCTTCCTATCCAGCGTCCGCTTCGGGTGCTCTTCTTTGGCGTTAGTATCTATCTTATCTTTGAGATAGTATACCATGAACCCCGTGCGGGGTTCAGCCCCACCCCTTCCCTGAGGTAGTAAGACTTCACTTCTCTATCGGCGGCGGCGGCGGCCCGGGTCTGCTCTTCAGCGGTGCTTAGTGAGGTCTACTGACTTGGTTAGTGCGGCTGGTGGCATACGAGCCTTCACTGGCGGCCGCCCGGGTAAGCGTGGCCTGGCGTCCCGGGGGCAGAGCTACGGTTAAAGAGGGGCGGACCACGTCGAACATGGGTTGATGACTTGCCCCGACGGACGAGTGAAAGACGGGGAAAGAGGGGATAGTGATGTCATTAAAAGTTGATTCTCCACCCGAATGTGGCGAAGCGCCAACACCACGAGAACGAGGAGAACGCTTCGGACTGGCTAGAATCTCTGCCCGCAGTCATGCTCAAGTTTCTCTGTCTCATTGGCCGGTTTCCGAGATCGAATGCAATATTTCTGTAGCTCTCCGTCCCCCATCGTTCTCCTGGAACCGCTCCTCGGAGCGAAGGGAGAACAACCGAGAGAAGGCCCTGGGAGTCAACCCTCGCAGGGCTTAGTTAGCGCCCCACCGAGTCAGAAGGCCACGACGACAGAGAAAGCACCGCGCTACGCCGATAACCGAGGCGAACGACCTGAATTTGCATCGACGAGCCTGCCGTTTGTCGTCGATCAACGGGAAGGTCGAGTAGGCGAGTACGGACTCAAGGTCTTAGGCCAGCGAAGTTGTCGGTGAGAAGAAGGTTTATGGCGGGCGATAATGGTTAGGCTGTGCGTGTATAAGACGTGTCGTTTATTTAGCCACGCGAGGAACCCCCAGCACATTCATCTATACGAGTGAGGTGTGCGTGTGCATCTATGTTATTGTGCATTTTTCCGGAGACGTACGCGCATCTACGGACGTAGACACGTGAGCCAAACAGGCAGGGTAAGTCGTGCGTGAACGCCAACATGTCTCAAAGCTTCGTCCAAACAGAGGGAAATTGGTGTTCCATTCTTAGCAATAGGTAATATTTATTAAAATATTTAAATAAATAAAAGTGAACACGCCGCTCCCGTTGGAAAAGTGCGATGCGTCTCGAAGGACTGGAACATCGTTGTCGCTTAGATGAGGAATTGCATGCGTACTATGTGCCTATGTCGACATTCTGAATTTAGCATAGATCGACGATATGGAAAATTGGACGTTCGGATGACAATTCTACGAACTCTGATAGTGACATCGTTTTCGTTTTTTTGTGTAAAACACTCCGCTTAGTTTTTCGGTGTCTCCGCTCACTGACGTTGTAGTAGCTGCGTATGTTGGAGCGGGAATAAATAATAATTGAATAAATAATTGGGGCCATAATGATATTGTCGTGCCTCATATAGGAATGCTATAATAATTGATCGTACTGGACGCAACCTCTTAGATTTCAAGACGGGTACACGTCTGTACGGGGGGTCTACGTGCTATAGTGAAATAACTCCTCGATGAGTGCCACTACTACACATGAGCATGCGAACTACTCGTACAGTCTTTAGCCAATTCAGCTACCCGAAGGCTTGAGTCCTTAGGAAAGATGGAGCCTTTCCACGCGAGCTAGAATAGATTAAACAGTTATAGTAGTTCCTCGCATACTTAATAGTGGATGCACTGCGTCAAACAACGAATGCCACTAGGTCGGTGCTACGCTACGGGTCGGCGAAGCGTCACCATCCGACGAAACGTCCCTCCCCGATTTTGCTAGATAGATATGTAGTTACTAAGACAAAACTGGCTGGGACACACACACGAGTATGCCAGGAGACTCGCAGTAATGGGTATATGTTACTGTCGTTGAAAGCACCTTTGGCGAAGGCACTCTCTTCGTTTCAAGCCGACATAGAGCTTAAACTTGTCTGCACTCAGTAGCTTGGTGCGAAATTCTGGGTCGGCATTATGCGTCTGAGCATCCCGCCCATCTGAGATCCTGAGTCAGAATGGCCAAGTCCGGCGTTAGTTTTCCATTAAGACGACTACGCCAGACTATGCGAACGTCTTAACGGGCAGTTACTTTTTAGCAATAAAAAAGTCTTCAAGAATGTGCGCCTCGCTTACCCGACAAGATTAATCCCACCGCGAAGGGTTGACCTTGTCGCATTATGTATAGACATTGCAGTAAAGCTACACCTTCAACTTACCTTAGCAGTGTATACCGCCAACCTGTCACGGCAAAGCGTGTCTTGTCCTAATGTCGAAAACCTTTCATGCATAACGATCTTAAATACCCATTGTTCGCTGTAGTCCTTGTAAACTGTTCGTCTATTCCTCTTCATTGCAATCGGTGATAGCGTCTGGTCAGATGGTCTTCAGGCTTTCAGGACGGTCCTGCGCCGCCCTACGAATCGGGAAGACATCCCGCGAAACTCATACCTACATCGGTGTCTCATTTTAGCTGGCGCTGGCCTCACCCGAATACCACCGCCGGCTCGCTGGTATATTGTTATAGTTCTCATTAAGGAGAGAAGTCGTAGAGAGAAGAGCTTGGTCGAGAGCGTCCTCTAGAGAGCGACGGCGGAGATCCGTTTTTAACTTAACTTAATGCGAAAGACAGCACCCGATTAATGTGCTACAGCGTTTCAGGGCGTCTCCGGGCTCTGTTGTACCCATCTGGCCATGCCAAGCCGTGCTTAGCCTCCACAACATACGTAGCAATCCCCCGGCCTCCCCGAGGAAAGTGGGGGGATCCTGGACGGAGGTCCTGTGTTTTTTTTGTCGTTATGGGATGTTTGCCAGTGCAGCTAGAATTTCCTTAGAGGTTAAGAGTAATTTTCTAGAACAGCCCATAATCTGAGAGTAATGCAGCGTCAAGGTATGCCGTACGCGAAACATGCATATTATTCATCCCCAACAACGGCGAGCCGCCGTTGTTAGACCTGCTTCCAGTGTGTCCATTCGGTTAGGAGTGTGCTATTGCCTTTGCTATTATACGAATTAGCTAATGAACATGAAGTTGAGCCAGTTGATCATTGCCCCGACCATTAGAATATGATTCTTTGTGAACGCATGAAACGGACTCGATACAGTGCGTTGCTCGACATACGAACACATCGGTCACATCACAGAGGCATCAGAATATTCGAATCATGTCCAGCTTAATTATCGAAGCAATTCGAATCATCTCGGGATGGTGTGACCATATGACCTTTTGACGCCTACATACACGCACCTGCAGTGGCTACGAGGCTACAAGGAACTTTGCAAGTAACTAATATGGAAAATACTACACTTGGTTTATATAGGAGTCTGTAGAAGCTATCAACCCGTTGACATGGTTAGAACTGCGATTCCTGAACTGCAATTACTGCGTTACATCGATGCAGGGCACTTGAATAGGACATATACAGACGTAAAGGGTTCGGCATGGACACGGCGGAAAGGGACGGATTCGAATGGTCAAACTCATAATAAATGCCTCCGGATGCAGTTCAGATTTGCCGGCTGCTGTCTGTAGTGTCTTTTCCGTTTCAGACAAAAAAACTGAAATCAGTATTTTTGTAACATGTGCCGAATAGTTCGGAGCCTTTTTCTGTTTAAATTATGAGTTCTTTTATTTAATCGACCTTAATCGTCAATTAATATATTGATCAAATCACGTAGAAAATCAGCCTGAAGTATGAGCTTGTTTATCTCTGATAATTCACTGGAAAGAGTTCCCATACACCAAGAACTGTCCCTCCCGTTGGGACCCTCCGTTCCGTTATCTCGCGCAGTTTTTACGTGCTCTCGAAGATGCAAACCTATAGGATGTTCGGGTGGCCGCTTATAGGAAATGTTGCAAGGAAAAGCGAAGAACGTGTCCAAAAAAAGGGAGCAAAAAGTGTGAGCAGCACACCTTAAAAAACGAAAACTTAGCATCTAACGACTGTCCTATTTTCTATCACTATAGTATTATTCTTTGAGAACAATTACTTGAAAAATGTTAATTTTTGAATAAATAAACAACTATGTACCTTAGAAACACCAAGTTGAAGTGAAGCAATTTTTTGATAATGGTTACTAAAGATAACATAATTTATACATTTATAAATTTATGTAAATTAAATAAGTGTACAACTAATTTATATATATATAGGTGATAGAGTCATACTAAAAAGCATTTTTGGAAAACATTTCATTCTAGTCTTCTAGAAACGTACTATCAGAAATAAACATTTGACCTGAAAACAAAAAACTTGAAAAGTATTTTCTAGATACAACTGCTCCAAAAAAATTTATTTGGTTTAGGACAACTACTGAATACAAAGGTATCTCCGACAGCAACACCTCAAAACATGCAACTTCGGTTGATAAATTCGCTAAAAATTGAATGATTCGCTAAAAATGTTTCAAAACAATTGCTTGAAAAATTAATTTTTTTGGGAGCATACTAGAAAATATGTGCTTGAGACAACTATTTAATTCTTGAATCAATTTTCTCTCAGTTTTCGTCTCAAAATTCAAATATTCTAAAGTCTGTTTTTCAGAAAGTAAAAAGTGCGATACACAAGAAATCGCCTGCTTATTTTTTTAGTCAGAAGTCGAACAGGCGCATAATACATACATTCTCAGTTACGTTGACGTCGTACGGAACCAAAAATGAGTGAGGTATTTTATACACACCTGTACCTGAGTTTTTTTAATATTTATCTGAAAGTTGAGATTAAAAACGGCATTGACTAATTACTAGCCGCCACAAAATATATGCCAATCTCTCTCGCACGCCAGCTCTCCATCAATACCAATTTCGATCGCAAGTGGGTTTGTAAATGTTCGTTTTTTGGCGTTACCTCTGGATCCGCGAAAACGTCTTTTTCACTTTCTTCTTGTTGCATGCAAGTTTTTCCTCGCATCACCTCCATAAGAGAACTCCCTTCGCAGTGAGGTAGGCATCACCAGATGGGCCTCTCGTCAATCGACCAAAGCCAGAAATGATAAAGCAGCGGAATTACCGGTTCCGGAACGACTCCCGAACTGAAAGAGGCGGAGCCCCGTGAGGAGAAATTGGGTAAGCATTATTCATTACAAGCGACAACGACGACAGAGACCACAGCAATACTTTGCTTGTGGTGGCTTGAAAGTACCGCTGTGAAAGCAGACCATGGTCGTATCTGAGCGTATTCATAGGAACGCCAGCGTGAAGTAAGCGGCAACAGCGCGGCGCACGCGATGCCTGCAGGAACTCTGCGCATCAAACGAGGGAGGAGATGCACACAGGCTAGGAATATGCAGGCGTTCGGTGCTACCAGAGCCTCAGGGGAGAAAAGTTTATTCGCGACAACGATGTTGTTATGTCCAGTGCCTTGTCGTGTGCAAAGGGAAGAGAAGGCGGGGTCGATCTGTTTCGTCAGCCCAGCGTCGGGATGCTGTTCCCGTATGACTTCAGGGGTAAGGAACAGGGTCTAGATCGGCGCGAAACTCAGTACCGGTGGCCCATTGCATCTAACGTGAAACCGTATGAAGACACTACAATCGTTCAGAGACGGACGAACGAACGGGTTTCCTCAGGCACGGTAGCGCTACGGCGGGTAAAGCCGCCGAATAATCAAAGGATAGCCAAAGAAGCAAGACGGATTACGCTAACATAAGGAGACCGACGAAGTCTGATTTGAATGCGGCGCAAATTTTGAGATAGTATAAGAACAGCTGGGAGAGATTGTGGTAGCAGGATATTCAATCACGAAACTTGCTAAGCCGCCGTACCGACGAAAACCACCTTGATGAGTGGTCGTTCAGTGGATCGTCTGTCGCTGTGGAAATATCTGCGTACGTTCCGAGCACATGCCGGTGTAAAGTCTTCGGGGACCACTAATCAGAGTAAACGGAAATTCATGTTTAATGCGACGTTGTAGATAGCATTTATCGCTGAGCTTCCGTGGAACACTTCCTGCGGCATTTCACACACTGAACGAGTACACAAGCACATTGACTACGTGCTAATTAGTTAACATTACATTTGAGCAGGTACACTTCACGAATAGTTCGTACTCGAACGTGCCTCAATAGCACAGTAGTGTGCCATTAGTATGTTAGATCGGATCTGTTCGTATTTGAGACAAACGCGAAAAGTATCGCTGCTTCGAAACCGCTCGTAGGTCACAATAGACACGCTTAGATTTATTCGAGGAGAATTTATGCGAAGGTGCACGGGTTCGATTTCTGCTGTTGCACATTTACATTCATGGATTGATTTGTCTTGCAAGGTGATGCAAAAGGCGGTACCACGGCTGATGATGAGCCCCAAAAGTATTGTTTAAGACCTGTTTGACCAACATTTGAATCTACTCTCTGTGAAAAAATCAGATATCCTCTCAGGTTTCATCGTTGACGCTGTTCTATTTAAAGCTGCGCAGCCGAAATCGCTAAGCATCAGAAGTTCAGAAAACTACATTTTCAGGATGACACTCACACCAAAAATGAACACAGTCACAGAAGCTCTATGAAGATCAGGTCATTTCGTTTGGCTGTCCTTAAACCCCAGTAGCGCAGTTACAGAGGTTTTATCTTCCCAGGCGTTTTCCTCGTTTCTTGGGGAACGGTTATTGCCGATTTGCATCTCCCAGTCTTCTTTGCACCGTCGGATACCACCGGTATAGCAACATTGTCAAAGACCCCCCGTCACAGGTACTTCCAAAAGCTTTCCTCTTCGTTAAATAATCTTATTCGCAATAACTTTGGTCGCAGCCGACTCGGTGCAATTATCGCATCTGTGCTTTCAGGTGACGCTATTCCTTGTTAAACGCAATGTGGGGCATAGAACATTAAGCCTTGAATGAGATGAAATAAGAGAATGGTTTACGAGAAAAAAACGTGAAGATGTGATATTTATCAGATAAATCCAAGGCAGCGTGGTAAAAGGGCATCGATGCCACTCGGCAAGTAAATCTGTGCCCGTGTGTGGGTCTATATCATCTATATCGTCCGCATCGTCGGCGTTGTTGTTCGTCGCAGAGGTGGGTCGGAGTGAGGAGGTCACCGCCTCAAGCTAAAAGAGAAGAACTTGCGCTGCAGCCCGTTGAAGCACATAGAATATGCGACTAAGAGGATAATCTCCATTGCTTCTGCCGCTGCCTTCTTGGAAGATCGAAAGGAGAAAAGGACCAACGGACCTCACTCTTTGCGCCTTGCACGATTTTCTTTACTTACGCTCATTCCTGCCCCTCGTTTCTCCAATGGACGAGCCTCTTCCAGCGATCAAGAATGGCAGAAAACGCCATGGCATACACGCGCGACTCGAGCAAGATACGCAGAGCAGGGACCTCGGGTAAGGCAAGACATAACAAACCGGGGCGGCCTTGTGAGTGGATAGGTGAAAGCGAAGAAAGCGCGACGAGGGCTCTCCACATCCCTCTTGCGCTTCAGCGACTGGCTGCTACCTCCATCTTCGTTGATGACTTCGACCGTTGGCCGCCTCCGTCCCTTCGACCGGTGCAAGCCGCTCTGGGTTGAGAAGTGAGCACGCAGCGAAGAACGGAGAACCAAAGCGAGCTGAGCTTATCTGCAAAGCCTCAGGAACGCACGAAAACGGCGGCATCCCCAAAGCATGCACCAAGCAACCCAGAAAAGAGGCTTGGCCAAGGCTGGGACCGCCACTAAGTTCGTCGCCTTCGTCCCTATCGTTTACCCCCCAAGATCTCCAGACCTATCCCCTTTATTGCTACTTCTCTCCAGTACCCCCGTCATTTTCCCAAGAACCCCCAAGCCGTGCATCCCATATTCCTGCAAACGCACCATGCTTTCAGCCTCTCATCATGGCCGAGGTGAAGGCCCGACTTCAGTTCCTCCCTACTCATTGCCCACTACGGATCTCGGCTGGACGAATCCCGTTCTTCCCGGCTTCTATGTACCCTGCTTATACTTATAGCTGTGTTCTTTCTACGCCTATATTATGCCTATATATAGGTACGTACGGGCCATCGAGTTGTGACGGCCGGTCGTTGACGATTACGGAAGGAAACTGTAGGATATGAGGAGATCGACGAGAAGGCAGAGGAGCCGCTAAGGAGCGAAGACGTTACATGTCTGGAAAGAAGAGGGAGCAGGTAGATGAGATGCGACTTAGCTGTTTTTCTGTTCCACGTGCCGGAGACGGAAAAGACGGGAGACCGGGACGGGTCAGGCGATATAGAGACAAAAGCGGAAAATCAGTAAGCTGGAAAAAATCAACGATGGTAGGGCGTTTTACATGCTAGTGGGGATATCCCCCATGGCGGCAGCCTAACATCGTCTAAGAA
>MNPL01006909.1:15319-43187 GCA_002081605.1 Tropilaelaps mercedesae | reverse complement strand
TATATATATATATATATATATATATATATATACCGCCACCTTAAACATATATACACGTGTGTACACGTTCGTAAAGCAAGGAAGGCACAACTTTAACTGGTTTTCGCAGGACGACTCGTTCAGAACATTGAAAGCTGCCATGTCGTCGGCAAATCTACCACTGGACGAAGAAAAAACGAAACAAGCGTTGCCGAAGGCACTTGTGTTGGAACAACGATAACCACGTACTAGGCATTATTCCTCTCACGGGACAGTCATGTACTTTCACACTCACTGTTTTCGTAGAATGCTTTTATCCAGCGACAAACGACATTAAGATACGATGGCTCGCTTGCCTATCTCGGTCTCCCCAGTCTTTTGAGTGAGCAGTGTTCGTCCAGGCCGGGTTGAGAATTAAATTTGAATTGCCACCCATATGCCGCACCAGATGATCGTGCGCGGCTCCCCATCAGCTACACCCGTCGTGCACTTTCCACGAAAGATTAGTTTTAACTCAGTTGCGCCTTCGTCGAAGTTCCTTTATATATTTAACGAAGGAACGCACACTATGCGGCATCCACGAGCTATCACCCCGCCTTGGACCAGCCTTACCGAGAAAGTATCCCAAAGATCCGTGGACAGGTCGTGCGGGTCTATCTCGAGGGGTGTCTAAATCTCTTCTAACTTATCGATGCGGCAGCTACGCGGTCACCCGTCTTCAATGGGAGCTTCGTCCCGTCAGCCAGCTGGCTCGGAGGTCACTTCGTCGCACCACGAAGACGTCAACACTCAACGCCTGTACCGCCATCAAGTATTTTAGCGAAACGCGTCTGACCGCTTGTCTCTATATACACCAAAGGATCAATACGCCGTAATCAATAATTCACGAAGTCGAGTTCTTTAACGTGGAACGGAACTCCGGCTCGAGCAAGCGCTATTCGATAGTGACCGTTGCTCGACTTCAGCATCATGATCAGTACGGACAGCCTCATCAATGCTTGATTGTCCTGCGCCTTGACCACTCGAATCGCGGCGTCAGCGTTGCGGTTGGCGTAGCTGGTCACGCCAGCCGGCATTCGGGTCGACACGGGCGGCTCGCCTATCTCAACCTGCGGGATGGTTGTTATCAGCCGAAGTACGGGGAAACGCTTGACCGGGTTCGCTGAAGCGACCCTCGGCGCACAGACCGTGTCCAATCTTCGAACAGGGCCCCGTGTAGGCCTCCAATTTGCCGGCAGTGGATGGTGGCCTTGGCAGCGATAACGGCGCGAGAAGCGATGGGGTCAGTCTGTTACTATGCGCGGATTATAGAGGTATACAATGACGAACTTTTTTCGACTCATTAGCCTAGTTTGAACTAAAGGTAGAAGAGGGTATTTTTTTCTAATGTGTACAATTGCTCTCTCAATCGTGAGAATCGTTTCTTTCGCTAGAGTGAATTCACGGCGGCGAAGAATGACAGCGAATTATCTGCTAAGGTTAGAGTCAGACTGGTGTGAACAGCTGATACAAACGTGTTACGTCAATTTGCTCACAAGCCCAGTAGAGGAGCGATATTTTTCATGCCGACCTTTTCCGAAATAGGAAAAAATGTCGCAACACATTCCGATTTTTTTTTCGAAGCTCTTGATCCTTGCAAACGTAATTCGAAGCTGCTGCAGTTCGAAGCATATTCCGGCAACTTAACCACAACCTACATTGCGTCCATCGACGATCGGAATTCAGACGACAAGTCGTAATCTTAGCATCGATCTCTTCTCCATTCAGGCGTCGGAATACGCGTATCTAAATTCCTCTCCGTCGACACCCTTTGGTGATCTAACGGAGTTGACTCCTCCGCTAGTGAGCGAATGGATCGTCGCTAATCGACGTCGTGGTTGCATACCTCGTTACCAGCAGGCCAGCCGTCTATGCCGTAGGCCATGAACTCGGTCTACGCGGAACATGGCCGAGTTCGGCGATAAGCTGCAACTGTTCGAGACGGAAGTAGGCCTTATATGGTCCTCGTAAGGTTCTTGCGGTATGGCCTGCACCAACGGCCCGAACAGATCCTGACTACTGGATGCTGCTGTGTGAAACCTGAGTCGCCCGGGCATCCAATGGCCTGATGGGATCTTCGGTCGGCAGGTGTTCGGTTTAGAAGACACCTATATCGGCCGATGTAATGATATGACCTGCCTGCTTATATGTACACTGCAGCGTTTCTACGGCATCGCCGCGCGAACCAACGCCGTGGTGCCAACGAGTGATCGAAAACCACCTCGGGTAAAACGACACCCCAAAGAAGGAAAACGGGTAAACCTCCTCCAGTCTCGCGGAGCGCTTGTGTCTTATCACAACAGTGGATAGAATGTGGGCGACACGGTAACGGGCATCCATCAATTAACTGGCTTAGATAATAGATATTTTGCGTAAAGAGGACCTAAGCGACTTCAGCAGACAGACGACGGGGTTAGCTACTGTCACCCGAGGATGTCGAGTGGCGCCGTGGAGAAGCTCGTTCGGACAGAAACACCCGGCGCATTATTATACGCCCACCACGGAACCAGCGTCAGGGTGTCGCTTGAGGCTGGCATAGCGTTTAGGTGTAACCTTAATTTATTTTGTGGTCATTAGCTCATTCTTTTATTAATATGCTGTGAATGGCACACACAGTCACAAAGTAAGAATCCACCTAGACCGTGGCCGAGGAAGACGCTCATATTTAATAGTGTAAAATTACATAACGCTAAAGTTAGCACAGTAAACTTACCTAAAGTCTGTAGATGACGATAAAGTTCACCATTCGTTTTTACCAGAAGCCCTGAAAAGTGCGACTTGACATACACTCGACCACTATACGGATGCTTTTGGGTCTGCAATTAAATTCGCAAAGAGGAAGTTTTCCTTACCTAGTATAAACGTCATCGATAAGACCGAAAAAAACCGTAACCGAATGTGCGTTAAACCTATCGACACTCTACGGTAGGCCAGCAGAGCTGTTCTCCGGAGCTAAAACTGCGCACGAGACTTCCATCTCCTTGAATTTCAGAAACGAGCTGGTACTGGGGGAACGGGCCAAAGCTATGCCGGAATATATATGCCGGATATATATGCCGGATATATATGCCGGAAACTCGGAGTTCGCACATCTGGTAGTCGTAACCATTCGATATTGTTACTTCGCACGTAGTAGTTGACTATTATCGGCGTGTTCAGAAGATTCCCATATGAACTCCAATCGGAGAACGAGGGAAGTGTCTATAACGAGATTGACCTGGTCCAAAACTTTCTGCCGTTAGATCATCGCGTTGGTCGAGCGTATCACCCTAGAGCCGCAACGGTGGCTCTATACATGCGTCATGGTAGTTCGTTAATTGCCTTTAACGATGGTGTGGTGGGAAAAATTAAAAAAAAACAGTCGCTTATCACTCCAACGGATCTAGCTCGTGCTCTGGCCTCGTCAAGCGTTTTTGGATGGTCAGTTATTCTATAGATTATCGACATAGGAATCATGGCGCTCGGATGCCTAATGGAAAATAGGTGGTACGTGAATGGTATGGTGTTTTGAACAGTAGAAGCACTAAGTGTGCATCATAGTTTCGTGGGACCAAAATGGTAAACGCTAGACGTGCGACATCTGTTATCAATGGTGGTTCCCAGAAAGAAAACCCGTTAAAAATGCAACAAATGACTGGAGATAGAACTGCGAGATAAGCTAAAAATTGTCTCGAGGAGAGCAATCGAGGAGAGAAAACCGAAACTAAAAAGAATGAGCCGGAAGACAAATTGAAATGTGACAACTCAATCCAACTTTGTCATTATTGTTATTATTATTATTATTATTATTATTATTATTATTATTATTATTATTACTACAGCGTGTCCCATTATCGCTGCATCTACCGCGAAACGTATATTTATCCTGTATAAATTACTTCCGCCAATTGACAACCAATTTAACTAACGTATCGTTCAAGTACAACACTTACGCAGCCAGCCGAGCCTAGTAAGTTCATCGGCTGGTGCAACGAGAACAACCGACCGCTGTATCGAACTTAAAAGGACGCTCCAATCTGATGAGCGCACGAGCGTAGGAAGCAACGCCTGTTCTTTAACCCTGTGAGGTTGCCGTACGACTGTAGAGGAACGCGTCGTGGCCCTTCTCCCATGCGAAGAAGGTAGGGAGAGGCGCCTACCAGCGACCGTTCTCGCCATCTAAAGATCCGTCTGGATTTGGCAGCTTCAAGTGGAGTGGGCCCTTCTCGCGAGCAGCCGTACCCGTGGTACCTGTCTGCAAGACGTTCGGCACTTGTTGTTCGAGCCATTGATCTCGATGGGCTCTCTCGTTCGAAGAACACCGGGCCGGATGAGCCTAACCGGAACGGGCTCGTTCCGATTCGGCCCGAACAGGGACATAGGGTCATAGAAAGCGTCATCGACAGTCGCCGTTGTCTGAGAACCGTGTGCATTCTGAGAGGGGCGCGCAGGGGCGCGTAAGCGTACTGCGGGACAACCGATCCAATTTAGCCTCCTTAATTCTATAGCGTAGCGTTCAACGTGCAGAAGAGGTGGTCGATGCGGCGTGTGGTTTCCGGTGGAGTAAATTGACCATGGACAAGTCGGTGTGTCAGTGTGAATACGTGTCTGGGGTTGCGTGCTTCCGTGTGCTGCCAACACGTATGTGTCTGCATAGACCGACGAATCTGTGCGTGCATTTAATTGAGATCATTGGCTCCATTGGCAGGCCTAACGTAGGAACGATCGCTGGGAGGTGAAGCGGCTCTAGTGAACTATAGTAACTAGGCGTACGTCAAAGATTGCCCCTCCTTCAGGTCCAACGACGCCTTCCCGGTAATATTTGGCTACCCATACATGAACCGTATTCGATAAATACGTCCTCGTCGACTCCTTTGAACTCTGGAGAGGCAGGAACGATGTTGTTTCGAATGCGGGACAGCGCGTTGACGTGTCTCGAGGGGAGTAATCAGAGACAACCGAACCTAGGAAGAATGAGCTGGAAAACATGTTTAATTGCTAAACTAATTGAAGCCGGTCTACGACTTGGCGAATAACGTTAACCACTATTTGTTAGCCTTAAAACAGTCAATCAGTCTAGAGGCAATATAGATAACGATTTAGATCATTTGTATTTAGAATGAAATGAGCAATAAAATGAGAATGTGTCGGGGTGTGCTTGCTGTAGGTAACAACAAAGATATTCAAACGAACCACAAAGGTACCACCGTATACAAAAAGCACCACAAAATTACTACGACAGCGCACTACGAAAGCACTACTACTTACTACAAAGGCCCACCACAAGGACATCACACCAGATTACAAGAATAGTACAGTGAACCGCACATGTACCAGAAAAGAAAGTCCCACAGGAACATTTTAAAGTACCACACACGCCATTCAAATATCCCGAACACGCACTAGCACTGTGCCACAACAGTACCACAAAGACACCTTATACACCCGACAACGGCACCGCAGAGGCATCCCAGAGGCTTCACGCGGGTACTATAGAGGTTTCACGTAAGCATAGCCATTTTGCACAGTACGGTCCTACGTCGGTATCAAAAACCAAACATAGAAGCCACTCGCGCATCGCGGTGAAGTCCGGGGTTCAAGCAGAACATGAAGAGCTCCCACCCAGACTAGATTAGATCAGACACCTAAGTCGGCTTTCAAATAGTAGAAGATTCATGACTCAAGGAGGAATTACATAAATGCTCAAAGGTGTAACTTTATGCCAAAGAACTACAATAGCTACTAAAAGTCTAGTCGTCGAAATATTTCACTCTCCTTACTATAAAGCTGCTACAATTTTTAGAATATAATTTACAGCACCCGACCTCTACGATACCAGCGTCCTCTACGCATCCGATCCGGCGAGTTCTCTGATCTTCACGATTACGATGCGGCCGGATATCTCTATGGCGATGTCAAGCTAGGATTTTATCCCCACAGCTTTTCTGAACAAATACTCTGCTGGCCTTTTCCATCAAGTCTCTCCTTCTACGTTAGCTTAACTTTTCTTAGGTTTCACTGCCCCGTTTTGTTTGTTTACACATAATGAAAGCGCGAATAGTCCGTAACCACTCGTTTGAATATTCGGCCAATAAAACCAGCCCTACATGTGCTTCAATCTCTCGTTGTTATTCTCCTTCGCCACGTCCTTTATAGTCTTCTTCCTCGCTAGTCGTTGCTTCCGTAGTGTCCTGCTCCTCGCCAAAATCCGTAGTAAGCGCTACAATATCCGAGAAGTAGCGGTTGGTTTGTTGTGCCAGGCGAAGCATAAGCCGGGCCCGGGATCACGCAAAGATAGGCGTGTATAGACACCGGCGCTTGCTTTGCCCCAGATCGGCTGCGCAGTGTGACAACGGCTCTGAAGAAGGATGCTCCTTCTCCTCATCCTCTGTTGACCCATGCCTACATTTCCGGTGTTGGCTCGATGACGGCGACGGCGTTCGCAAATAGTGGCGCGGCGTCCATTGGCAGCAGTCTATCAGACGCACTCGTAGCTAGTGGCCCCTAGAGCATAGCGATGTACTGGGATTTGTAATAAAATGTAAATATATATATATATATACGTATAGTTTGCAAGACGACGAACCAGGTGAGTCGTGAACGAAAACGTCAGGAAGCAGCCAGGCTGAGTGGCGTCGCACTCGGCCGAAGAGGCTGCTGCAGGGAGTGGGAACTCGACAGCGAGAAGCTCGCCACAGCTGCCACGGGATGGGACCAACGTGCAATACTTTGGCAGTCGTCATTCATCTACAGTGTTCCATCAGCTTCGTTCTCGGAGCCAGAGCTCCGCTACTGTTACGCTTGACGAGACAAGCTGCTCAGTACACAACGCAAGTAACAGGAAAAGAAAACCCGTCGACCGTCGGACCATGACAGGTCAGAGGCCAGGCAGAAGGAGATCCTTCAATGTTGCTCAATGACATACAGCGCTCGTGTACGAGCAAAAAGACCAATAGCAGAATGAGCTAGGACTGTGGGGACAAAAGACCTGATATATACATGAGGGGCTGCTGGCGTACGGTTTACTCGCCCTTGGTCACCTGCTAGTGGAGAGGAAAAGATGTCACTGGCTGTACGATGCCACGCCAGCCTTGACATAAGCTACTACGCGTTCAAAAGCGGCTCTTGTACCGAGACTTTCTGAAATAAGCAATTGTTTGTTTTAGGTTTACGTAACGTCGAACACTTTCTTTTCCGAATTTGTTTGCAGGCTGGCTCTCTTCTCAATTTCAGCAGTATTCTGGTGTTGACACGAGAAGGCCAGGGCATTTCGTGTAATATTTGCTTGTTTATCTTGGCGAAAGTTGAAAAACGCCTTCCATCTTAGTGATGGCTTAAACAAGGAAAAATCGTGACGATAGTAACAGGCGAATAGTAACAGAAGAAACAACTGGGCAGTTGCCTAACTTGGCCTTTGATTTGAGCATTGTCTTTTCGTAAGAGCATTGTTTTTCATTTTATTCTCGTCCCAACTATTCATTTTGCATCGTCCATAGACTTTGAAACTGCTTTTCGTAATGCCGCTAGCAATGGTGAGAGAATGGTGCATACTTCTCTATTTGAAAGGAGTTTGGTAGCGTTATCCATGGAGCATCATGTCACAGCTTATAGGTTAGGTTAATTGTATCTCATGAGAACTTAAAAGGCTTCGTAGGAAGCGATTGCAGACTGCCATAATTTGTCCAATGGCAGTTAGCTGAACTAGAATATACGCTATTAAACGTTTTCTATTTAAAACATTTGTTTTAATATATCTGAAAACGTAAAATCTGTCCATGTTTGTCCCCGAAAGCTTAAACGATAGATACAAAGCGAAAAAAAGGAAAGAAAAGAGGATAATTCAGTTCATCAAAAAAATGGCGGTCATTAAGAAGCCAACCACCAAGTGTCTAATACCCTTTTCGATCAGCCGGGTGCTTCTAGTTGGCGATACAGACTGCTACACGAAATTTGACGGTTACAGTCTCTCCTTACCTCACCTGACATCGACATTATTTGCTCTCCTCGAATCGGCCTCTTTCGTCACCTATTCACATCGCGACATACTGTTCAAATTTTTCAGTTGATTGCTTAGAAGACGCGAAAATTAACTTCTTTCAAAGAAGACAACTGATGTGACATCCACGTCTACGACTACCACACATGCTAGACACTCATGTTAATGCATACTTTCGAACGTTAGTGTCCTGCATGTAATGATAATATTAATATGGATTCTTTAGTTTTGGACCAAATGGTCTACGAAGACACACATACTTTGCATAGGCTAATTCGGAATTGTTTAATTATTTTGTCAATCTTTCAGTAAGATACGGTACCGTAAGGCCTCTACTAGTGGGCACAAATTATCTTTTGGGTTCTGGATACCAGCTGTACTATAAGATGCATCTTACAGCTCTTTCTAGTAGAAGTATTATTTTACCTCTTATAAACTGCGATTTCTGTATTATGACATATGGTATGTCTTTATTGGGTTCAATTAAAATTTAGAATTTCAATTAAATAGGGAATTCGCAAAATGAACTGAACGTTTCTTGTGAAATCCTGACAGCTGATAAAATTTATAGAATGTATTTGATTTTTCGATTCATTTGGGCCTAGTGTTTTTAGTAAATTAGCAAATGATAATTTACCATTGTACGTGATAATTCACCCCCGATAAAAATCTAATATCATAAAAATAAATTACAATGATGATCTCGAAACCCGTTCGATCTTGATAGAAGTTGCACGAACTGCAAAATATTTGTCATTGAGCGCTGAGTTTAGCAGGTCGCTCAGTTTTTTTTTAGAACAGGGTTAGTTTTATTTTTATTTATTCAAGCTTTTCGGTTGTTTCGTCGAGCTAAAAATACAATAGGGTGTGCGTAAATTGGTGTAAACGAGAACCGATATTCTTTCGAAGATTAGTAAAGCTGGCAAAAAACTTTCAAACGAAAATGAGGCGTTTTGATGTGGCTTATAACATGGTCAACTCAGATCTTTCTGATTGGTTTAAATGGTGTGTGAACTGGTGTGGCCTTACTGTACCAACCTTATGATAAAATGCATAGTAGCCTCTAGGGCGGGTTTTTATTTCCGGCTTTAGAGCAATTCTTCCTGTAAATTATTGGACCTATCTTTACGGCTGCCCATCAGCTAACATTTAACGTCCACGGTACCGCTTTTGGCATTACTTCGTAAGACGGACCTCTTAAATGTAAATGTGCAACGGCGGGGATCGAACCCGTGCACCTACGTGTCTCTTCAGGTTGCAAGGCGAATGCATCAAGCCATCGAAATTATTGGACCCAGCCCGATCAAAAATAGTGACAATGCAAAAACTTCTATCGTATTAGCCAAATAACGAAGCTGTGTGTATATCGTTCTCCGCTTCGCCCGTTGATTTTTTTGGTAGTTAAAGGGATGTCGAGAGGAAAATATGGCTTTAATAAATCGCTTTAATAAGCCACGGTACGGTACGCCCTAGTTAAAAAAAGTCGTTATCGGTTCATAATGCTGAAATCAAAATCTATTGCAAGTGGTCTATAATGTACCTACTCTATAGCCAGTACTGCGACCAGGGTCGTCTTAACAGCTCATGGCCTCCAATGGGAAGCTTCTTTCCCTGGCCGAGGTCACCACCTGCCCCAATTACAAAGAATGCAAAAGGGTTAGACTGACACGCGACCGACGTAATTTTTAGTATCAACGGACGGTGTGAGAAACTATGCCGACTTACATGATGTAGTACACACAGGGCCCCCTGTCCCTGCCCGCTTTCTATCTTCAATCTGTAATATGCTGACGTTTGCCTTGAACGATATACCCGTTTCATTCATTTCGTGCATGCGCCTCCGACTCATTCAAGTGTTAAGGTAGTTCGGGAAACCTTTATGACGGAAGTAGCGGTTGTAATTCAACAGTTTGCGGCTGTGACAGTGCAAGAAAGTGTGACTTCCAATTTGAGCAGTTATCCAACGGCGCCATTGTCACATGAAATTTCAACAAGGAAAGCGAACCTCTTGCTCGCTGAGAAGAAACTCGGTAATCAGAGCGAATTCGGCTGACTGACCCAAGCTTGTTTATTTATGTCGCTCATCGAAGGATGTCGTCCATCGTATAATGACGGTTGACTATAAGAGCCTCGAATACAAACAAGCAACTAAAAAAAACCATTTTTTAAAAAATTTGATTTCCTGTTAGTTAACATGTCGCTGCATCTGTAGAGACGGCCACCTTGAGAATCATCTATTGTTTTTCTTCTTTAACAATTTGGACGCCTGGTCGAAATGTTTGCTTAGTCTTTCAAAAGCAATGTACAAGGTGCTTTGTGTTACGTCTATGTATTTCGAACAAGAACATGGAGAAACACTGACCCGCATTTTTGTGAGATAATTGAAAAGAAGTAAATTTTTTTTATTGAAAATTGAAAGGAAAAAATACAATTATGTAAACCCGCTTAGATCAGTGCTTTTTTTTCGCCTCATAGCAACTTGCAACTGGACATTGTATTTACATAGTATTTGTTTGATTACGATAACCAACGGAGTAGCTAACTGCTAATAATTGAGATATTCCTTACCTACCGTTGGCGACATTGTAGGTTGGCTTATCACTATAACGTTTTTATCGAATTGACTTCCGGGAGAATAACAAAGCAATGGAACGTGTAGATACTACATGTTACGGCATATGCTACCCCTTAGAAGCGTCACAGACCAACATGACTGTTAGCTACTAATACGATAGCCGTAGTCTGCCATAGCCGATAGCTGAAGTCTGCCATTGCCAGAGCAATACCCGATCTTTGACGCTGATGTTGCCCCATAACCCGCATAGATTATCCGTTTCGTCCCGTCACAGCGCCGTTATCTCTCGCGACTCAATACGCATATTGACGGTCCTGACCCGAGCTTCTAACCGAAGTCGATATCAGAGGTATCACCCGAAAGCAGTCAATTGATGAATTTGCGACGAAAATCGTACGGTTCACAGCACTTGTAGCTATGCTGTGTTTTCTCATACTAGGTCCTCATGCTAGGTCCCCCGAGGGCTGGTTGAAAGTGTACCATGCGGCTACCAAGGACGAAGACGAACCTAAATTTCAACAACCCTCGTCACAACGGAAACATTCACCACTGAATCTTGATTGTACGTATAGAATGGCGACACACGTTTAAGCTATAATAGGAAGGTGGGCTATAACGGCCGTGCCGTGGGCACCAGGTTACTGTGCCTCTGAACCCAACATAGCACATTCACAAATAATATAAGATAATGAGGAAGTCTACGAGAGAAGTTTGCGCTTTGATGTACAGTTGTGTTAAGAAGGTGTGAAGCTGAACTGTTGCATTCACTAAAATTAAAGAACAACGAGGTATTGCTAACAGGTAAATGGAGGGGGATATTTTGAGTCACGTTGAAGCGTCGATGGAAATAGGTGAAGCGATTATCGGCACGTAAGTACAAGCAGGAAAAAGCAGCGGGAGTTTCGAATTTGAAGAAAACATCTCCGGCATCAACGGAGAAATGTATGGAAAACAAGTGAAATATTGCAAAAGCGCTTGCTTTTTTGCTGCCTTGAAAAATCAAGTAAAAGTATTCACAGTAGAAGTAATCCTAAGCACCACCAACCATGTTCCTACAAATGCCAGCTGCGCCAACATTACAACGAAACAAAAGTGTGAAAAATATGTCAACCACACGTGTTTGATCCACACTGTTCGATACGATAGATATTTATGAACTGTTTTTTATACGGGTGTGAAATTGATACGTGAATCTTTCTACGACATGTTCTAGGTACGCACGCAATGAATGCTGGTGCTATAATGACATAAAGTTATTTTCCGCATTACAAATATGGCATCAACTTAGTTAGGCGACATCGAAGCTCCTGATCGAAGCATAACCGATTTAACTGTTCAGGGCATCCGATGCTTCATTCATTTCTGGCCTACGAATCGGAGCGTACAAAAACCTGCCAACAACTCCGAACGACGCGCTTCGCTTTGGACTGTGGCCAACCTCTCAGGACGCTTTGTCGCCAGTTTCGACGCGCTGAACACAGTTCACTCGTCAAGGACGTTACACTTTGTGCATTCAGGAACAATGCTCTAGCTACTAACGGCGAGCTAACGCGAAATCGTGCCACCGGAAACATCATTGGTGATGTACCATATGCAGAATCCTGCCCCCCTTTCTCTCACATCTGTGGCTGTTGCATAGCGTCTGTCTGATTTTTCTGGTAAGGTTCATCCAATCGTATGACACACGTGCCCGCCCAGCTGTTGTCATGTGTCCAATTCGTTATCTAGTCTCACTCCGCCTAATTCCTCGTTTCGCTCTTGCCCTCCACTCGCATTCATTCTCTTCCTTCTACTCCATATCTTCGCTGTCACTCGCCTTTACCATCTTCAGTGTGCTCTACTTCTGCTGGACCGCTAGTGGCCCCATATGGCCGATGGATATCGACGACGTTCCAATCTGTGCGACTACGCCGGTCAGCGCCCGCTCCTCTCATCTCCATCACCTGTTCGGTCTTTTGGCCGTCTTCGGCTTCTACTCTTCCCCGCCATTTTTTTTTACCATTCATCTGCCGACCTCGCGCCGAGCACGGCGATCGAAAAGAGCACCTCCGGCCGACGTCGGAGCGCCGGCCCCGCGCGCGCCCGCTCCGCGAGCAAAACCCGCCGGCGTGGCAGTGGCTGAGCGGCGTCAAGCGCCAGCGCGAAGGCGGCGTCGTAGCGGCGTTCTGCTCGCCTCCGGGTGCCTTTCAGCTTGGCCTTCTCTCCCGGCCTCGGGCGCCGCCACCGCCGGGCGTCGAGCCGCGGAGTAGCCAGTGCGTGTCCGATCACCGGTCGAGTGGACTGTTGCCATTGCCGCGTCAGTTCTGCACGTCGCCCGCAGACCGTGCACTGTAGAGCGGCTTGCGCTGCCATGACGGTCGCACCGGTGCAGTAGCCGTTAGTCGCCGCTGTCGTTAGGGCCGACTCGTTGGGGTGATTCTTCAGTGTAACCTGATGCGAAAGTGCTAGTGAAGACTGATTGTGCTCGTGAACGAGGAATTGTGACAACCTCTGTTCGTCCATCTGCCACCATCTTTTCCAAACCCCTTGTCACTCAACTCGACCGGTCGGGGTCTGTTGACACGGTAGCTTTGCCGGCGTTTCGGTGCTACCACGGGCCGGCCGAGCGTGTGCGCAACGGCACGTCCGTGCAAAAAACGCGGGACCGACGTTTTTCAAGGGAAGTGAACGACGACGGATGTTTGCGCGAATCGCGCTGCTGCATTCGACTGGATCGTCTACGGACTTCTCCGCTTGAGCTGCCTGCGATAGTCGAGGCTCGGCGAAGAAAATTGGTCATCTTGAACAAGGGAAGAAGTCGGCCGTACTTGAACTCGGAAACCCAGCATCTATCGAATCTTTACGCTCTTTGAAATATTTGTCAAAAGTTTGGACGAAGTTAAAGGCGTTCTCGGCCGGGGGCAGATAACGCGCGGCCAACGAGACGAAGAAGTGTAATCTGTGGAAGTGCAGTTGCTGAAGGTCGGAAGTTTGTCGCGTTCTGTTTGAGTAACTTGTACACAAAGAAGATTTCAGCAGTAGACGAGCCAGCGAGCAGATTCGCCACATGGATAACATGATCTACATCGTTGGATAATAACGTGAACGACTCCGTTGAAGACAGTAGCATATTAATAGGATAATAACCGCAGGACTATCAACGGATTGTGCTACATAATATTCATCTCCGCAAGGTAAGAGCTCAGCTCGATTGCATCTACTCCGTCTTTTGGTTCTTTTGTTTTTGCTGTGAACGCGCAGACGGACCCGTTTTGTTATCCGGAGCTGTTCTTCATACAGAAATCGTTCTTTAAGTTATGGGCCTCAAGAATAACTGTGCTAAACAAACAAGTTGAACGACGGCGGTGTACAGCATAATTTTGCTTGTTTGATAAGCGATTGCCATCGGCATCTGCGAC
This sequence comes from Tropilaelaps mercedesae, assembly GCA_002081605.1. Lineage (NCBI taxonomy): Eukaryota > Metazoa > Arthropoda > Arachnida > Mesostigmata > Laelapidae > Tropilaelaps > Tropilaelaps mercedesae. The sequence continues at coordinate 29,221 of MNPL01006909.1, read as the reverse complement.
GACCCTCGGGGTGTTCGCTGGACGTTTGGTTCGTTTGCACAGAATTTTTGAGCAAATACATTTAGGAATGCTCTAAAGTTTAATTTGTATAACATCTCTTTCGGGGTATTAAGTTGTTTCTGTTCGAATGCGTTGAAAGACAGCGAACAACAAACCAGCAGTTAGTGGCGACTGTTTATGTCAATAGAACATTTGGTAGTAGCCATCTCGTCGATTTTCTCGAGGTAGCTGTCGAATAAAATTTGGCGCGCAATCAATTTGCTGATCGCGATGTTGGCTTGGCTCATCTGAAGTCTATGGCCTGCACTGGTAGTAACTTCGGAACGCCGTGTCACCGCACAGAGGAAATTTCGAATCTTTTCTGAAATTGGCTTACTTTAGAGAGTGAGTGCATAGCCGAACGAAGTATTTAGATTGCCGATGATCAAATATCCCCAAAAATACAACTACTCGAAAGAGATAATGAAATACTACATCGTCTGAGAGATTCGCTTAAAAGTGACGCCGGGAAAAAGTCTTTTCTTCACTTAGCTTGTCAATTTTAATCATGGTTTTTACCTCGTGATGGGTGGATACCTGAGTTTCGTACGGATCTGCGTGTATTTCCATTGCGACGTCAAATATGCTTTTTCGGTCGAGTCGATCTTGGTTTATTGGAAACCATTTTCTGCCTCAATAAAGTATCACATACAATACCTCGAACTAGGGTTTTATTGGTTTCACTTTCTGCCGTCACACGCGTAGCTAGCGATCGGCGTACTTGGTACGCTGTTCGACGCATTTTGCGCGCAAAGACCTGTCACGGCATTCATCGGTGACCGTGCCCAACTCGGAAGTCCACACAGGTCATGCGACGATCAGTTGGACTTACGAATGTAGACGAGCGTCACACAAATGTTTGCCCCTCGCGACAACGGCGTCATTTCACATAACGAGAACCGAACAGCACTAAACTTTCGACTTCTGACTCCAGCAATGGTCGCATGGTGCGGCGATACGATAGCCGCATCGGATCTCAGATGTGTTCGTCTCGGATTTCGCGCCGAGAGGTCGAGATTGGTCGGAGCCGAATGTCGCGCGAGCCAGAAACCGGAGCTTCAACGAAGTTATAGGAGGGGTTGCACGGCGAGACACTGTTGACTCAACCGTGCTCGCGTATATACGTGTCAACTGAAGTCGCGCGCGTTGATACGCGCGTTGAAGCTATTATCGGAGCGCCAGCTTGACGTTCCACGCAGGGCCAACGCGGCGATGACAGCGTCTGCGTTGGCAGAGCGAAGGCGACGGATGAATATTCGGCCATATGACGCGTACAGACGCAGGAACGAGTAGCACAGCCGTGGCCCTGCAGTTCGTTCAGCTGCCACTCATTACCGGAGAAAACGAAGCGATATTGCCCCATTATGCTTTGTTTTTTTTTTTTGTTTTTTGAGGACATCGTGACAAAAACGTTCGACGGCACGTAAGAAAAGGTCGATATCTGAATATTGTTTGTGATATTGTGTGTCTCCTGTCGTCCGTTTTGTACGCGTATGGCAGCACCCGTAGCGACTATTGTGTTCCGATTATTTAGGGACTAAACATGCAAGTCTAGGGTAGGCTGGATCGCTGCGATGATTTCGCTTAAACAAGACACACAAACACGAATAAAGAGTCGGAAAAATGCCCACTCAACTAGAAATATCTCTAGTCCAGGAAATACATTAGCTATTCTAAACTTTTCTCAGTGTAGTTCGTCCTGAAGGAACAAAAGTGCTCCGTTGTTGCCGACGCATGAGGCAATCGATCAATGGCTTAGCGATATTCCATGGGAACACTTCACAACTCTGCGGATAGCCAATGGCGATGCGGTCACTTCGTTTGTATCTGGATTTGCTGCTTGATCCAAAATGCCAATACGGCATGTCTCATACCTGTGTACCGACGAGATATTCTAGCGACATGTTCACATTAGAAAACCGCTACCGAAGTCACGCTATCGAAGATGCGATGACTTCTTGATTGGCTTGATTGGGTCGAGTTGTTCTCGAACGGAATAATTCGTTTCGTCCGAAAGCCGGCGAAGAAGCATCGCTCACACTTCACTGCTGACGGGGCACGTAGCGGTAACAACAAGGGACGAAGCTACACAGGCTGACGTGTTTGTTACTCACCTTGAATTTGCACAACACGCACCGCTATACAGTTGTAAACGAGTAGCAATATAATTTTATTATCAATTCCAGAAAATGCTTGACGTATTCTACTGTATTGTACTGATAGTATGTGGATAGGCTAGACATTGCCAGCCGTATACTGCACCTGTAGTACGCGCGCACGATGATACGAGCACGTATACGTTGGCACTATTTATTATCTCTGAACAGAGTCGTCCCTGACTGACAATCGCACGAAGACTCCATTTGGTCGAGAGTCACTATCGCGCGCTGAACAGAACCCGTTAGGTGACGGAACCAACACAAAGAAGCTCTGTGGGATTGTACAAAAAAATTGAGCCGCATAAAAAACGTGGTCTATACGAATTGACGATTACTTCTAGTACAAGCAAGATTTGTAGTACGGTTTCCAGGCGTTCTTTAGACTGAGTGTGACGGGGTAAATTGAAAGGATGCTCTTGGGTGGGCTGTCTTCTTTTTCGTTATGACCCAGGAAGACATAGAAGTTTTGATCGCCTCTGAATGAATCCGAGACGCGGGCTACTGGCGGAAATCCGGAACGGGTTGTGGTCGTCAAAGCTACTTCACTAAATGTAGGAACAGCGGCAATGTCGTTCAGGTCGCCTGGTGTTCCGGCGAGGCTGTTCCAATGAACTGTTTCCTTGAACGAGGGTTTTTCACAGGGTATACGTTGAACAAGGTACTAGTTCGGCTCTCTTGACACGGGAGTAGATGAAACACACGATGAAGAACATAAATATAGCGACCCAAGATCGGCCACCATAGAACAATCGCGGAAAGGGCCATTGCAAACCGCAAACATCAAAATGCCGGGTAGAATCATTCTGACGTATCGACGTTCGTACTAAAGCCCAAGATTGAACGGCATAGCCATACTTATCGACGTACACGTGGTTTAGTAGAAAACTCTGAAACGTCCCTGGCCGCTAATTGGGTAACAATATAATTTGAAAGATGAATAATGTGAATAGGAATTTGATATATGCCGCGTCCCTGTAGGAATATTGGGTAACGCGAATATGATAATCAATAATAATAACAGGACATTCGCCTGAGTGGATTGGACGTTGGCACGATTTGGTATTTTGCATATTTATCGAACGCCAATTTTGGCAAACCCCACCGACCACAAAAATTTCGTGGACGTCGACGATGTACAAGCGAAGAAAAAAACACATATTTGGCTAGTTTGGCCCGTCTGCCCGAACTGACATCGTCATTTACCATGACGACGTGACTGTCCACTCCGGTTGGATTGGCTTGCCTGGCCCGATATCTCGACATACCCCCCAACGCCCGATTCTTCTCATGTTGATGAGAGCGTTCGCGGCAGCGCTTGCGGTTCTGACTCGCAACGTTTACGACGCCGGCACGGGAAACCGTGAGATGAAACGACGAACCACATCTTGCTGGACAATTCGCTGCTAATGGCTCTACTCGATTGAGATAATGGGCTGACTCTGGTCCTCAGGGGCGTCAAGGAGTGGGGTGCATACAGCCGTATATTTCGTTTGTACGAGCCAGCCCTAAAATCCTGAATTTTTGGTCGCATTAAATCGAAACACCCGCTCGCCGCCCACTAAACCATAGTCCGTAGTCTGGATTTAGTGAATGCAACGAATAGCCGGAATTGGATAAAGTACGTTTCTCGCGTGTTTCGTATATAGAGACTTTGGAAACAACAACATTCAAAACTCGCATGTTTGAGACCATGGAAGGTAAAAGCGATCCTAAGAATAACTCAATCAGCGTCTAGAATATGTGGCCAATCGAATGTGATTGTTTCATTTTTCCGCATTGTTTGACTTTTGTCATTTTAAACGGTGCGAACGACTTGGACATGTAATGTCCGAGACGACAAATGGACCGTCAACGTCATCCGCGTACTATCTCAGCGAACGAAAAATTCGTACATTGCCATGGCTTTGTTATAGTGATCTTTTGTGTTTAATAAAGCGCTTTATTTGATTTGTTTAGCGTTAGAATTTATCACGGAGATCAGGCCTCTAAACGCTTAACATCGCTACGGAGTATTTTACCATTTGTATATCAACAAACGCTGATAAACAATTAAAAACGATTGATCGACGACATTTACCATAGACACCTCAACTGATACAAATTCGTTAAGTTCCCGACGAGACTTCAGACCGTGAGAAAAGGGCCCGAAACCCGAAGAGCTCGCCCGTGTCCGCACGTCGATGATCATGGCAAGTTGTTAAGCAGTGTTTACGGAGCATATGAATAATAGGTAACAAGTATCGGCTAATCGATTTGAATAACTAAAGTGGTTTAGCATGGCCATCTTCCGTACTCGCAGCTCACCCGATGGGAAGGTTGACTACCTGTTATCTACCGGGGAAATCGCGCATCGACTAAGCCGCTATCTTGTTGTGATCTGCCTGCGTAACGGTCGAGCCTTCCATAACAGCGAATTTTTATTTGTTTGAGTCTTCGTTATATTTATATATCGCCTGACTTTTCAGCTCACCGCTAAACTATTTCCTTTAGCGATAAACTAAAAAAAAAAAATGATTATATTTATATATAGCGAAACTAAAAATGTCCAGGCAGCGGCAACTCAAATTCGTTCAACTTTTTTACGGGAAAATATTACCTTTACAAAGCATTAGTATATAGTTGATAATTGACGATTGCACTGTTCTAGCGCGCGATTAGATGAGTCCATTTGATTGAGCCAGGCTTGATTGGGGGGGGGGTCAAGAACATGACTGCGTTTGGCTGCTGCGTCAAGGCCCAGATGAAAAATATCATATCTACGTGTTCACGTGCAGACGTGACAGCACGTCTTCGCAGAAACGTTACCCAGCAGAAATGTCGCTGTCACATGTGTTCCGAACTGCCCTGTCCTGGTTGTCATTATCAGAGATATTCTCCGATCGAATGGCGACCTTTGACGGTCTCGTTGCAACAGCATAGCGATGCTGATTATTCCTATTACGTTATCGTTAGCCTGATTATGACGCCTTGCGGAGCAAAAACGCCGTCAAAGATAGCAGAGCGACGAGCGAAGCCGGCCCAGAAAAAATGCTTCGATAGATTTGCTCGTATTTGTTCGTAGCATTACAAAATACTCGCGTCACGACAGCGCGTTCTACCTATGGAGACATTAACACCCCGGAGGGAATGCGCTGTCGGGTTATTGAAGACTCGGACTCGCGCGCGACTTCAGGTAGAAGAGCAATCATCTGATGCTACGGGTGGATGACCACTGTCAGAGCGAGCGCCGTCGTAGTTGAGCTGCCGCTTGTGTGTGCGCTTGCGACAGCTGAATAACTGCGAACTAAACTTGTACAGTGTTATTAAACATTAGCAGCACATCAAAATGGAATCCTCGTCCGTACAATGAATAACTATCCACTCAAACGCAGTTATTCTGCACAGACTGTGAGACGCTTAGCAGGCGTCCCGGGTCACGACGGGCTGCTGTCGTAGGGTCAGTTCTCAATCAGCCCCATGGGATATCAGCCGAAGATCGGGAACCGTCTGTCGAATACGTAGTTTGATTCGCTTTGATTAGTTTTGATTCGGCTGGTTCTGTTGACAACAAAAACACTTAATCTGTTATTTTTTTCCTTGTCGTATTGTTTGTTACCTTTAGCTGGCAATGTCCACCCTGCCAACAACACCAACAGACACGACAGTTGCATTGGTTAACATGTGCCCTGAGATGTTGACATTGTTGACCCGATTGTTCAACATATTTGACGCCGCCGCCGCCGCCGCTGCTCTAAACGTGATTCGATCGAAACGCGTTTACGATACGCCGTCGTCGATAAGGGGACGGAGTCAGCGGACTTAGCGTTTCTTCATCGTCCCCATCGTCCCTTTTCTGATAGTTAGAGTCCTTCGGCAGAATTTAATCAGGCGGATTTTACGCTGGACACGACCTACCGGCAGAAACAGAGCTCCGAACAATCGAAGCAACGCTCGACATAGGCAGCAAACAAACAAACAAAAAATACAAAAGAAAAACCCGTACCGACGCGAAGTACGCCGTCAAAAAGAACGCATGTCCGCCGACTACTGTGGCGACAATGCTGAGAAACGGTTTATCCGTTACGCGCGACAACTGTTCGGCCGCCAGTCGAAGCGCGTCCTTCATCGCGAGTGCTCGGTACCTTTCGGCCGCAGTCTTCATTAGGCAAATGGAAACGAAGTGTCTAATTGGAATACGTTTTACCTCGCCAGCTGGCCGCCCGCGCCAGAACTCAACTCAACTCAAGAACGCTGGCGGGAGATATGCAAATAGAAAAAAAACGCTCGCCGGCCAAGTTATCCTGCCGGGGGAAGAAGTTCGGTGTGCCAAATAGCCATACGCGCACTGTCCGTTAGTCGGCCCTTCCGCCATTTGATAACGTCCTCGTCAAGGTCAGCCAGATTTGTCGTCCTCGGCTGGTCGCGAGCCAGATGGATGGGTGCCGCGTGTCGTAAGCATTAACGGTTCGCTGTGCACAGCGTGAGCGACATAACGAACAGCTCAATCAATGGCGACAGATCCAGGTACAAAGCAGGACGCCAACATTGCGCGCCACCATCGCTGCCAAACTTAACGCGTTAAGCGGATCGATCGTCCGTTTTCGTGTCGCGGCCGCAATAGCCACTGCTATGGCAGTCGGTCGGCATTGTGGGTTCATTTTGTGGCTACACTGCCAACGGGTCGGTCGTATGGACACGGACACTCTCGGTGAACTCCCGATCGTCTACTGGAGTGCACTGGAGCTTGGAACAAGTGTGACAACAGCCTGAGAGGCACGCTCGAGTACGGTCTCAAAAAACATTATCTATTTTGAGAAAACATCGTCAAATGGTAGCAAAGCCATCAGTAAGCGAAGGTTTTGCTGCGTTCGCACTAGGCAGTTCATGTCCGTCTAGCTCAGTGGCCTCTGGGGGGTGCATTCACGTGCGCCTTAAAGCGACCACCTTAAAGCGAGGAGGAGGACGAGGAGGAGGACGAGGAGGAGGAGGAGGAGAGATACTTAGGGTGAATGAGTTCGGTCCCTGCCGTTGGACATTTATTTGTGGGATGATTTGTTTTACATTTATAATGCAAAAAGCGCTGCCGTGAATGTTGGCGGCTGATGGTGGTCTGTTCTCTAGGCAGGTCATGTCCAACAGGACTATCCCCCTAACGAGAGACTTTGCCGTTAACAATCGACCACATCTATGCAGATAACATTTACCTGCTCAACGCATGGCTGAAATCTACGTAAAGTTACCTTTTCGGCATCGGCCTAAACCCCAGTCATCCTCCTGGTGGACGGCTGTAAACTGTTCGCGAGAACACTTCGCCGCTCACAGACTTCGTCGCGCGAGGTTCACTCGTTTGTGCGCACGACGCGACGACGTCAACTTGGGCCAAAGGCGTCCAATTTTGCCAAAATGACACACGCCCATAATTAATCCGCTTATTTATGATATGTTGACGCTTGTTCGTACGCGCATTGAACGGCTTCCTTCTCGTACGCGAATACGCGAAGCCGTTTTAGCCGTGTAGTCTAAACGGTCGCTGTCGCGTTGTGGTCGCTACTCAAGAACGCGCTGCGATCGTAGGATAATCGGCGTTAATAGCATCGGGAAATATTAGGTGATGTTGGTGGTGAGGGGCCAACATGCCTACCGAGGGCGAACATTCCTAGGTGAAATACACCGGTAAAAACACAAAACACACAGAAACTAGTCCGTCTGAGGGCCTGGCTAAATCATCTACTCTGGTGTTTGCTCGCATTGCTGCTACTCGAATACCCAACGCCATGTCGCTATCGAACCATGTCAACATGGCGTCAACATGGCGTGTTCATCTATATACGCCGCGTCTGACTAATAGTTACCAGAAGTAATGCGATCCGACGGAGCAGCCTGTGAAGATAACACAAGCTTCAGAGAGATAAGCAACCTTCAACGGCCTCAGCAACGGTGCTCACACACACACACACACACACACACACACACACACACACACACACACACACACACACACACACACAGTCTCCCCGCTGCTCTGCTGTCGGCAGACGTGTTTTTTCTAGTCTTTGATAAACACGAATTACATTTCCAGTCCGTACGAGCGGTCGGGCGGTCGGTCGGACGGGCGGTCGGCATTGCTTTTAGAAATCGACCACTAAATCAAATGGCCTCCTCTCATTGCGGGCGGGCGTTGTTGCCAGCGGCCGTCGTCAACGTCGAGCGTGGCCAATATGGCCGCTATACCGACTAGGCCGCAAGAGGTCCAACTGCGGGTTGGACCCGACACCGGTAGTAACTCTGGGGTTTTCGCGGATGATCGCGCGTCGCTCCCCGTGAATAGCGCGTCGGTGACGCGTTGATGGCCCCGTAGTAGCGGCAAGACTTGGCATCGTTTGTCCAGCCGCGTCATGAAGTACTCGTCTATGGCGATGAGGTCGTAAAACGGGCGAGTACGATGAGAACGATTCGTCGTGTCGACAAAGCGTCGTTACGAGCCGCTGTAGCGTCGACAAGGAAACCGAATCGACAATCTACCGAAAAATGGCCGAGAGCGGTGAACAAGTAGAGTGATAGACCTTTTTTCGTTTTTTGAATATTCATGTACTAGTGAAGTCGTGTTCCGTTATCGCTCGACGTGCGCTAAATGCTATCAACGAGAAATGAATGCGACGCCGAACGGAAGAAGCGAAGTTGTTCGCCGCCGGCGATGGAGTAGAGCAACAGGCACAAGTTCCATTCATAAGTGTAAGATACTTTGTTAGGTGTGTGTGTGTGTGTGTGTGTGTGTGTGTGTGTGTGTGTGTGTGTGTGTAGCGTGACCGTTACTATCGTGACACCTTAGCAACATTGTCGTTTAGACCTGGAAAATGAAAGCTGTTCTGGCAATGGCAGTGGCACGATGGAAACCGAACAGTTTGTTGGAGAATTTCGCACGACGAAGATGAAACGACGACCGACCGACCAACCGACCGACCGACCGACGCCAATAGAGAAGAATCTCCGGGGGTGTTTGGGGGCTCGGTGAAGAGTGTGCGGTATTACCATCATAACGGATGTCGTTGTGTTATTCTATACTGTGCTAGGTCGGATGATTCCTCGCACCGATGGTTAGGCGACAACTTCGAGAAGAACGTGAGGACCATCTTCTGAAGAAGACGTCAGAGACACGAAAGAAGCTGTCGGATGAGATTGTCCAAACGGACCGCGCTGGTCGATTCAGTCCAGCCGACTAACCTGGCAGTAGATGTTAATGTCCCACGGTAACGCCGTCGTGGCTAAGCCGCCGTCTCTTGCTAAGACTGCATTGGCATAAGTCGAGTTTTCCGAAGAAGCTTCACTCCTCGCGACCACTTCTGTCTACGGGCGACGACAGAAGAGACAGACAACCATGGCGTGTTCAACTAACTCAACTTAGCAAGCTGCCTTCCGGCGTCGGATGGCGACGCAAACGGTCAGGCCTCGCGTTTTGTCTCGCGTTTGTGGGCGTCATCGACCCCCCCGTCACCAGGTGGTTGCATGGGAGACGACGACGACGACGATAAACGGCACCAGGAGTGGAAAACCAACTTAACCCGCGACAGCGTAGACTAACATTCTCCAAACTAGGTCTTCTTAGGCAAGCGACAGAAATAATCGGACGCCAGGTCGTGCAGTATCCGACGATATCGTCAGCTGACAGAGAGTTTCAATGGCGCCTCATCGTGTTGCCCCCCGCGGTGCCCTCGCTGGTGACAGGTAAAGTGCCAGGAAAATGTTGACCGCCGCCGCCGCCGCCGCCACCAACACCGCCACTCAGAATGATCAGAGCAGATGCGTCTCTGCTCTATATCTTCACACTCGAACAAGAAGAACTCGAACGGGAAGAACTCGAATCCATGTACGCGTCGCCAGCGCTGACAAAAATCCTGATTGAGGCGCGCGCGCTCATGTCCGCACGCGTCGGATTCGCAAAACGAGTATCCCTCGATTGCGTCCGGCTAGATTCGCATTAAATTGAATTTTCCGAGCGTCCGACGGTGAAATTGTCTAATTCTGGCTGTGAGAGTTGATTGTCGACGTAATGCGCTAACGAGACGGAGGAGAGATTTGTGTTCACTACAGAAACGTCCAATTGTCACTCTAACGATTTAAACCTTACGAGAAAACTTATTCTAGTTCCATCGTGCGTGTGGGCCGGACGGCGTCCAAATGACGCTTTTATCATGTGTGTGTGTGTGTGTGTGTGTATGTATAGAGATATATATATACAAGCGTGAGTTTTGTTTTCTTAACGAGTCTCTTAACAAAATGAATTGTCCTCAAAGGCAACCGTTGTTGGAACGGACTGAGCCATGGCACAGTCGAAAAAGCAGAACGCGAGGCGGCGTTCAACGATGAATTCGCGCATCGCAGCGTCACCTAACGGCTGTTGTTTGCTTACCGAGTCAGCAACGCTTGGCCTGTGTCGGCTTCGGCCTGCATTGTCTGCTCTTCTGCTCTCACTTTCTTCATGTCGCTCTTCGTGTTCCATCTCTGCGCGACGATGTGGGGCGGCATCGGCTCGCTTTGGGGGATTCGATTAGCCGACCAGCTTCAAGCAGTGTCATCGTGAGATAAGCGCGCCACGGTTTGCCGGCATTGGCCTCCTGTACACAGCCACCCAATGCCGAGGTCAATCCTTGATGGAGGTTAGTCTGCCGCCTGAAAATACAGCCCCATCATCATCATCGGCATTCCTCTACGAACGTCGCAAGTTACACTGCACTTAGTAAGGATCGAAAAATTTCATAGAATTAGTACCGCCAACAACAACAACAACAACAACAAGAACAGCAGCAACAACGGCGACGACGACAGCAATGCCAGCAAGGACAACGAGAACAGCAGCATCAACAAGAAGAAGAACAGCAACAGCAGCAGCAGCAGCAACAAAACGACGCGATATCTGCTGGCGGTCGATGATGGTCTTAAAGGTAGAATTTCGCCTGCCCCCAGCAACGACGACCTGTACTCGGTTCGGTGTCCAGCAGAGAACCGGCCAACATGCGAACAAGGACAACAGGCCCGGCTGACCGCGCGCCTCCTGTGCCATTGGGCCTCTCAGCTCAGGCGGGGATCATCCGAGTGGGCATTCTTCCCTGAGCAATCTCCCTCATCCGCCGTCTGAGCCGCCGCCGCCGCCGCCGCCGCCGCCGCTCTGGAGGAGTTCTGAAGCGGCCAGCGGTCGGTCATGGCGTCGAAGTCGCGTCTAAGCGCGTTAGGAATCGATGAAGTCAGGTTACATTTTACAAACAGACGCGCACGTTAGCCAAGCGGCGGGCGATATTCGGCGCGTTGGGGCGACGACGGCGGCGGCGGCGGCGGCTTGACAAACAGCCAACCAGACGCGGCCACGAGCGAATATCGTCATAGGTGGCGTGTTCTGCGATGAGCGCGGAAAACGTCGACGGGTACAAATCAAGAGAAAAGCCCCTTTAGTTGATCCAGTTTCGAGGAAGCGAAACAAAGAGAAATGGACGCAGGCACAAAAGGACTGCGTTGGCCGACCTACGGATATTGGCCCCCAATCTCTGCGTCTATGGCCCCCCCCCAGAGGACGACCGAGACGACTTCGAGCCGTTGCGGTCGCGAACGCTGATCGTCAGTCTGGCGTGTGTCCAGTCGCTCGTCGCCGCCAGGACGACGTCGCGTCGTACGAGTGACGTGGGAGGTCACAGATGCTGCCTTCGGTCTAGTCGACCCCGCGCGCGTCCGCGTCGTGTTCGAGACGAAAGTGACAGTTTGGTGCTAGGCGATGTCGTCGTGGCGATTTTCGCCAGGAGATGGACGCGACGCGCGTCTACCAAAGCGGAGTCAAATGGTCGCCGATGTCGAACCGCCGCATGACGGAATGGCGACTGCGTTTTGTGGATTTGTAGCCGCTTTTTTGGCGGGTCAGTCGTGGCTGAGGTGAAGGCGCCGCCAATTCGAACGCCGCCAAACGCTCGAGCAGTCGTTTTCGTCGCTTTGTCGTCCTGCGATCGCGCGCAGGCCGCCGCTTTCGCTCGGCAATCTCATAACTTGGCGTTGATACCTGCCGGAAACCGCTCCTACATCGATACCAGCCGGTAGACGCCACTACTGTCGCCCTACGCGCGTTGGACGGACGCGCGCGTGCCGCTCTGTCAGGCGAAAGCGACGTAGTGCAGAGAATGCGCCATAAACATTTATTAGCGTCCATTGTCGGCCTTAGACGTTTACTCAGAGCGAGAAACACACAGCGAGGGAAGGCGCGCCGTTTGGACACGATGCCAAATGCAGTCCAAACGCCGCCAAGCCGCCGTCCGTAACTACATGGCAAGTCGTGAAGTGATTAAGTGCGCTTGCGTCTCGCGGCGTCTAATGACTGTTATGACCCATTAATGTGTCGACATTTTAACGGGAAAAATCATCCACGCCGAGCTGGTTCGATGTTTGCACAGTCGTGGTCATGGCAACGTCTTCACGCGCAGTCAACCAAATTGGACGCATTCCCCCCCCCTGTCTCCGATATCTGTTGTCGACGCACAGCTTCGATCCAAAACACTTTTGGCCGGCTTGGTCGATATTTTTGTACGCGGAAGAACACCGTACGCCTCACGAGATGGACGCGGTTCACCGCAACGTCGACGCGCGGCGGCGGCGGCGGCGGCGAGCGTCGCTTTCTTTGGACAGCCGCGAGAACATCATCAGCTTTGTCTCCAAAAGTACTCTCGACGCGGCGGAGGTTGTGACGTCGGCATTGCCGTACGACTACTGAGCGTAAACGTCAGCCCGAGAACGACACACGACGCGCGCGCGAGTGAGTGGCTGTCGAGAGACGACGACGACGGCGGCGGCGGAAGTCGATTAGCCTCCACGATCGGCCTGGCGGCGACGCTGGTCCAAATGTTATGACCACATTGCCTCTCTCTCTGTCCAATGTCCAATCTGTTGGAGCTGCTTCTTTGAGCGTCACTCACGCGCCTTTCGCTGGTGACACTCGAAGGGATCGGCAACAAAAGAATTAACTATTAGTTAACCGAATACGATAGACATGAGTAAACGCACGCACATGTCGGTGTCGTTTAAAGGGTTTAACCCCTTTCCGACGAGGGGACCTGATCGCTCCAGCCGGAGGATCCGCGACGCAGCGCGTACACGAAATCGACCACACCACCGCCATTCGTCGGGGTTAAGCGTCTACGTCATGACGCGACGCGCGCGTATGTTGATGAGCCGCGCTAGAGATATGAACGTTGTTCGATCAGTGAGAACGCGCGTGCGTTCAGTGACTTGCGATGATGGCTCAGGCCCGGCGGCTGTTCAAGGCGGGAGCTGCGGCGGCCGCGAGCGTCTGATCGGGGACCCCTGACCTGGGTCGATGCCGTCGCTCGCGGGGGGGTCTGAGCAGCTTCTTCGGGCCGGGTTGGCTCGGCCGAGCTGGCTCGGCCGAGCTCGAGTCGGCCGTAGTGGCGACGTAGAAGTGGCGTATTTTTAGTAATGACACCACTAAACGCCGCGCAACCGTCGTTGTCTTCGGGATTTGCATCGGATCCGGCCGACGCCGACTTCGAGAGAAAACAGCCTGAAGACGTCGCGTCTCCGGGAAGCGGGGACATCCCCTAACGTTCCCGGGCTGGCGGCGACGGCGGCGGCGGCGGCGGAGTCTCGCGCGCGCATTCGCGTCACGCCATCCTCCAGCGTGGCGTATACTTCCCAAACAAACCCCAGTACCTTCATCCCCGCTCCACTGCATTGT
>MNPL01006909.1:0-13736 GCA_002081605.1 Tropilaelaps mercedesae | reverse complement strand
CGTTGTACGTGAACTGTAGCAACGATATTTAGCCATTTTACGAGCGCGCGCGCGCTGAAGCGTCATCGCACGTTCCCGGACTTGCAGCGTCATCTGCTGCTCCGCGTGATTCCGTGTGCCCGTCACCAGCTGAGAATAGCGCGTCGAGAACTGTATCGTCCTATGGCGATTCTAACGAACGAACTACGCCTCCACGACGGCGACGCGATGACGGTCGTGAGGTGGCGTCTCGAGGTGGCGGTCGTCAGCCAATTTGCCGAAGTTATTTTTCTATCGAATGTCGAAAGGGTTCTTCGTTCGGGCGGCGGCGGCGGCGGCGAACGCCGTTTCGGTGAGTGACATCGGAAACGAACGCCGCCGCGTCCGACGTACGCCAGCGGCCGGCGTGCGTGTTCACGTACAGTCGACACCCACGCGTCCTATCGGCGTGAATCGTCAGCTCGTGCGCATGTTCGTGTCCGTTGGTTTCGCGCGGTTGTCGCATTTCGCTTGAAAGTTCGCGTCACTGTCGACGTTCCGCTCAGAGTTGGTGCCGAAGTGTCGACGAAGTCTCCTGCCATAAAGCTGCTGCTGCTTCTGTTTAGCGGTCGACAATACCGATCGCCTCTGCGTCTTTTTTTTTTCGTTGGATTCTTCTTTTGCTGAGCTGTTTCGTGCTCGGCGATTCTGCTGCCGAAGACGGCGGCACGCGAAGGTCGCGCGCACGCTGCCGGGTCGAGTAGTTTGTTCTGCGGGTCGCTCTCTCACGACGAAGTCGCCCGCCCAGAAGCGGCAGGACGTATTTCGCGCGCGTGTGTACGATACAGAAAAGTCGGCGTGGTCAGCAGAAGTTTATCGAAGCTGTTCGTAGGACGACGGCGTTTCAGCCGGCGGAACGAATTGAGTCGTCATCGTCGTCGCAGGTATCAAGAAACGTTTCCAGTATTGACGTTTATAGGTGCCTAAAGGGGTGATTTTCTGCGAAACACACACACACACACACACACACACACAAACCCTTAAAAAGCGGCGTCCAACTAGGCCGCCGCTTTCTAGTTTGTATGTCGACCTGGTCAGTGAACAGTTGTAACGGAGCGGTTCGTTTAGGTGTTTTTTTTTTTTTAGGCATCTTTCATGATGAGCGGTGTGAATTCGGTCCCTTGCGGCGCTCATTGGAAGAGCTAACGCGAAGAGCTAACGCGAAGAGCTAACGCGAAGAGCCAAAGCGGCGGAGCTTCAGTTTAGGGGTAGAAGTGAAATGGCGGGTGTGTAAGGGGCGGCCATTACGGGACGGGAAGAGTTGTTTTCGGATAAACTTCTGTACCTGTTCTGGAATAGAGGGTAACACGTTCGTCAAAAAAAAAACACACACCTAAGTGGCAGTTGGAAGATGTAGTCGTTTTCTAGACGGATTAGTCGGATTTAGACGATCACAGATTATTTTGGAAGACCACTGTGGAATGTTGCTTCGGGAGAAGAACTTCACTTCGGAGAGACTAAAAAGGCGCGACGCTGAAGTGCTTCGGGAAGTGCTGAAGAAACGACGCTGAACCGATTCCGCGGAATGCGCACCGCTTTTACGAAGCGTCTTGGGAGCTGATTAGCAAGTCGGCCTACGCGTCGGAGAAATTAGTAACGATGAAGGGCCGCAAAACTTCACCGCATCGTCAATTTTCTCTCGTACAAACGCACCTAACGTACAAGTTCACGCGCCAGATCCACGAAAATCTGAACGTCTGAGACAGTGACGCGATGCACAGCGACGGAACGACGACGACGAAAGCACGAACGCTGCGCGTACCAAACGTAGCCGGTCAGCGCAATCTGCGCAAGCATCCTACGCAGTTACGAGACCCATGCGAATTTGATCGAAGTTCAATCTCATCGTGTTCAGACCTGGAAGACGCCGGTACTGGCAGTAGCCGAGCGCCAGCTGAGGGCGTCGAAACGTTCAGACGCTACTTCAGATGTTTGTAAATGACGCCGTCGCACCTCGAAGGAAGTAAAAACGTCGCGGGAAGATGTTACACACACACACACACACACACAACTTTCTGGTTGATTTGCACGCGCCTCTACCAAACGTGCGACTGTCTTGTGAATGCCACCTGATCATAACGTGATTTAGTAATACCATTATTAATTAATCATATTTATTGATGAAGCAGTAGCAAATAAAAATGATTGTACTAATGATCGTTACTACCATAAATCAGAGCAGCAACAACAGCGACATACAAAGTCATCATCAACCGGGACAGTTGTCCTGTGTTGCCTGACGCTGTGTGGTTATAGATTAAGACGATTTTTCTGCGCGTCCGTCGCAATCTGAAGCGAAATCACGTGAGACATGACAGCGCACGAGAAAGCGCGCGCGCGTCATGCATACGACGCCATTGTTACGAGACAGCACTTCGAATGCATTTGTTTGCGTTTGTTTTCCGCTTTTCACTTTTGTTCGTATGCGTTTCGACTTGAACGTGATGGCATCGGCGAAGCTGCATCCCTCAGCCCCTTCGTCTCGTCGGCATCTCGTCGGATTCAAGCGAAAACTGAACAGAGTTACACAAATTAGTGAGGGTTACAATGTGGGGGTTGCCTCTGGTGGAGGGGGTCCTTGATTTACGCGATCCCTGATCTTTGCTTTCTCCGGCTCGGACAGCTCGTGAACCAGCGGCGTCAGCCGTCGCTGCAGAAGTCGCCGCAGAAGTTTGGCGGAGAAACTCTGACGGGGTACAATGTCTAGACGGGGATACGCCGCAGTAGCTGCAGACCGAAGACAGACACGAAATTCGACGTGAGGGTCTGTTCGCCGTTGTTTCGGCCGTTACGTTTACCCTGTCGTTACTGGCCGCGCTGTTTTTTTTTTCTGTTTTATGTTCGATTTTGAGGATGATAATGCCGCGCGCGCGCGTGCTGCTGGTAGCGGCCGTGCAGCCATGATGGGTGAATAAATATGAGGCAACAAACAAATCTCGACCAACAACAAATTGCAATGTGGCGTCCCCGTGAAGCACAACTCTTCACTGGCGTCCTGGCACTGCGTCATCGGCTGCTTCATCTATCTCGTTAACGAGTGTTTCTTTTTTCCTTACGAAGATTTCGGGTATGGCAAATCGGTTTGTGCCTCGGCTGTCTATCGGAACACGACGACGTTGAGGTTCGCCGCGTCACGCGTTTGTTCTATCGGCCATGACAATGTTCACGCGAGTGTCCAGAACGACGGTAGCGGAGAGGCGAATATCTCGAGTGATGTCCTATACCGCGTCTACGGTCGCGTAGACGCGACAGAACCGCGGTGGAAAATTGGGACTGGCCCGAAAATCGGTGGCGCCGACCCAGACCTGCGTTCGTAGCTGACTGACGCGCACCCCCACATGTCGACGGTGCCGGTTTGCGCGTTTCGGCCAGCGTCTCTGTGTTTTGCCCGGGTCGGTTCAAGCGCCCGATTTGCAATGCTCTCAACCTGTTCGTCGACCGATACGCGGTGGGGATTTGCGCGTGTCGCTGTGATGGGCCGCTATCGCGCAATGCATTTTGCATTCGTTGCAGAACGCACGAGCGTTGTGCCGCTCCCAAATGATTCGCGCGTTGACATGCGTGCGGGTCGTAGGGCTCGCTCGTTGCTGACGCGGGCACGAGGTGGTGTAGCGTCGTGTTGCTGCTGCTGTTGTCGTCAGTGTTTATGTTGATGTTGCTATTATCTCGAACGCTGTTTGTCATTGTGGCTGGCGCTTCCGCAATTTGATCGTCCTGCTTCTCGAAAGCCATATTCACTTTAGATTTTGTTGACTGACAACTTCACCCCACCCGCTTTACCCCTCGTGGCCCGCAGCCCCCAACTCCTGCCAATGGACAGCGTCATGACGAAGAGCCAATGTCACTTCGGCGGACGGATGTCGGAGCCGAGGAGCTGGAGTTTGTCAAGAGTTCGAGCCCGTTTCTTCCAACAGGGTCAATCGTAGATAAAATTTGTTGATGGCTGTTTGATCAGTTCGGAAGAGGTGTCAGGCCGTTGACATGACGTCGGCACGACGATACAGCCCGAGGGCCATTGCGATAGAGTCAGAATGGTGCAGTAGACCCGACGAGTCGGGACGGCCAGGCAGGGTTGACTGGTAAATGCCGTCCGAGTGATGAGGACCAGAATAGACACACACACACACACACACACACACACACGCTGAGAGCTGGATAGAAAACGCACGATTCGGGCTAGAGCAGCAATAAGAATAAACGGGACATCGAACAGAAAACGGCAGACACCAAAATTCTCCCCCCAGGTGAAGAATTCCCTCGACAACTTCGGCCGGTAGATTCGGCCAGTCTAATCGGCATGGCCACACGTCTCCAACCGACCGGCGGCGACCTCCAGGTGGCCACACTTCGGTAAACCTAGAACGAACTTGGTGGCCGGCACCTCATCGTACGACCTCAAATATGTCTATCAACCGGCAAATGTCGCCATCGTGAATCACGCAGCCACGAAGCAGCCTCACCTATGGAATCTGCGGAAATGCACAGAGAAAAAAAGACCTATTTTTCGGTGGGGCATATCCTGTCGTCTCGTAAGTGCGTCGCCCCTCTGCGTGTAGCTTGAAGGCAACGCTTCCGGGCGCTGATACTTCCATGGACGTAATTTCGACGCGTACTATTTTCTTTATTTGCCCCCTTCTTCGACGCCCCCTTCCAGCCGTTCTCTACTTCTGCTTTCATGTAGCGACGCCAAGCGTCGTCTGCATCACCGTTTAAAATCGTGCTCTCGATTCGACTAAAATGTGCGCCGAGGGGCATCCATCTTTATGAACCTGCCATCTTGAGCTGAAAAGATGGCCGACAAACGGGACCGCGGCGGCGGTAGGGTAGAGAGGGAGGGGGAAAGCATTCATTGAAAATCTTCCAGATTATTTTGAAGGTATTTCGTGTAAGGTATGTTTCGTTGTGTTCGTTGTTATTGCCCCTTTCTTCCAGCTCGCAGATCAAGGGGGGCCGGCCGGCGACGAAGTCGTGGACAAACAAGGGCTTCCTTCCAATCAACCCGAGTGACGGACCCCACGCGAACGTCGACGTTAAAACGCCGATGACAAGTAGCGCATTTTCGGTACGTTTTTTGGTGGTGATATGATTATTGCTGCCCCGAGCGTCACCGCAGACGGCCGTCATGGCCAGACGTGATGGCGTGATATGGTGACTCGACGCACTCTCGTCCACTAGCGCGCGCCCCCCTCCTCCTGCGAAATTCAGCCATTGGCTCCGTATCACATTCGACTCGATCGTTGAGCTTCGATTGGGCCGGCACGACACCGCCAGTGACGAAGGCGAAATTCGAAAAGAATGTACCATAACTAAACGAATAAAGTGACGACATTCAAAATGAAAATCGGATATCAAAAAAACGAGTACGTCACGGTATAGTCAGGAAACCGACGTCAGCGAGCCAACGCGGGCTGGCGGTGGAGGGCAAAAAAAAAGGCGATTTTTCGCCGCTTGGTGCGATGACGACGACATGCGATACGCCCAGTGGGAAGTGTGAAAATAATACCCCACTAACGTGGGCAAATGGCTTTTGCTTACTTAGATGTGGGGCAAAACAGCGTTATGAAGCGTCCGGAAAGTCGAAGCGCCTTTCCCGACCCTAGCAACGGTGAATATGCGACTAGCGACAAACCACGCAGACTGGGCACGCACAACGGGTGGCACGCCACTTAGACACGTCGTGGTGGCGTATCGTCGTCATCAGGGCGCGCTTTAGCTGCGTCGCAGGCCAACTTGTTTGTGCGGCAGAGTATTCCAGTTAATTGTTCGTGTCGTATTTGTTCGCCGTTCTAGTAAACGAGTGTCGTTCTCCCGAAGTGCAGACGACCACCGACGAGATAAGCACGCGTCATCTCGAAATTGTACGCGTCAATTTCGACTACTATTCGCCATCTTCTTGTTCAATGTTGGACTTCTTCTCTGGAATACGACCATCAGCAGTTGTTGCGTCCGCATTAGCCGATTCGGTTTCCGGCCAGCGTCGAGTCGGAGCTCTGCTCAAGTAACCGTCATGACGCCATGTCTAGCGCCTCAATTTTCAGTCGATTTTACGCCACAGCTTTAGCAACGCACGTCTGATCTGTCGATTGGCCGGCGCGCTCAGGAACACGATCAGATCGTCGGTGGGGGCCAGAGGACGATTCTAGAGCTCGCGAAGCGCCGGAGGCTCGAAGGTTGGACATCGGCTAAGGCGTTCGCCTCAGTACAGGCCGTCACCAGAGGCCACTACACAACTTCGACTACGGAGAAAATAACGAGTGACCTAATCAAAATTCGAGTAGCGACCGGTGGCGTGCGTGAAATGGCGCCATTAAGCACGCCCTAAACAGGGTAAATAAAAGTAGGAAAAAACGATATGTCTATACCTTGTTAAAGCCTGAGAGGAGGGGTCCTTCCCGTCGGTTGACCTGACAGAGTGAAAGGGAAGTGGCTAGATTTTAGCTGGATCAGCCCCGATAAGTAAATGCGCGTGGTTTATGGCTACGTAAGGGCGACTTCTCGGTAAAATGGTGAAGGAAGTGGCTCGAAATGAGTTTATCGTGGGCAATATCACCATCGTTTTAGTTTTATTCGCTCCTCCGACATGTTTGAGCTGCCGAAGCGACATATTTATGGCGCCCATACTCAGTGGCTATGTTTTTTTTTGTATGGACGCTGGCAAATGTGCGTTTTTTACGAGTTAGAGAGCTACTAAGTTCATTTGCATACATGAAACCCAACGAGATATATTAAACTCCTGTATGGTTATGTCTTCCGCAGCGATTATTCTATCGTTGTCTTGCTTCGTTTTTGCTACGGCTCTACACGGAACAACAACAATGCACAGTTACCAGACAGTGATGGCGAAGCCAGTGTGAAATCACCGTAGAGGGTGGCATTGCCAATTGATCGCCCCTGGCTCTTCAGTACGCGCATCCACCGGCGACGCGTAGACCTACTCGTAGACCCGGAAGGTCGCCGAGCTGTCGATCCCGGACACCGAAACTGAAACGTCGTTTTGACGCTGTCGCCGTCCTGGTCTCTGGGTTCTTGTCGTCAACGGTTCTTGAACTGTTTCAACGTTCGCCATCTCGGCTCGATGTTAACCGACCCTCTCAGTTGAATCCACTTGTCTACACGTTCTTGGCGCGCCGCGGTTGCCAAATGGATCGGGATATCGGAGCACCGACGAGCGCTCAAGATCGGGAGCTTCGGCGTTCGGCTGGAAATCGACGATGGCTGGAAGGGATGATGAAGACAAATGAAAAAAGCGACGACGTTCGATAGCGGTGACCGCACGGGGGTACCGTGGAAGGCGATCTCAGCGTGTGCGCGGCCGTACGGTGAGTTGCGTAGGAGAAAAACGGCTGCCTGGCTACGCGTTGACACACGGCTGTGGCCTATGGCTGTTCCGAGTGACCTATCGATGTTCAGAATCGGTAAGGGCAAAAAATGCTTAGAGGACTTTCACGTGTTTCACGTGGCCGACAATCGATGAAAGCGAGCTGTTCCGTACGGTTCAGACGGACGTAGAGAAGTAGACGCTGTCGTGTGCGCGTGGCGGTGAAGCCGAATATGTCCAACGAGATTGGCTCAGAGCGGGGCACGGCTTCGACTAGAAACCAGAATCAGGAGGTTCGCTGTGGTCCGGCAGTCGGTACTGCAATCACAAGAACCATCCGTCACTCTGCCATCATCATATGCAGGCGACATGATCCGAGGACCGACATTTTGACCAATCGGTCAGCCAGCGGCTATTGATTGACGGCAACGCGTGTGATTGGAGGAAAAAGATGCTGCAGCCATTTGTCCGTCGCCTGAACGATAAAAACATTTCGGCCGCATGCGCGTCGCTCTGTGATGCTATGATTACTCTTATTATTCCATCGCCGTTTTATTTGCTTAGGTCGTTGATGACACCGGATGGCCGTCACACTCCGGTCTGGCCCGACTTACCGAATGGCTGGATATCCACTTATGCTCTATGGAACTCTTCGTTCAGTCTGGTCATATTCGTGAGCTTCAGCAGACTGAAGCCACCGATTAATAGACGTTCGTTGAACCCAACCACCAACTTCCCTGTATGTCGTCAGGCGGCGTCGGTATCGTCCAACTGCGATCATGTAAAATTATCGCAGTTGGACGTTTTGAAGTGTAAATGAGGGTTACGACTCAGCTGCGTCCGGAGGTCGTTTGGCCGTAACAATTGCGGACGAAGATGCGTACGCCGGCGTTAATAATCTCACACTAGAACGTCGTCGCCTGACCATCCTCATCAGAGCCGCTAAGTTAACGCTGGCAAATGAATTTGTACATTTGCCCGTCTAGATGCACCTCGCCCCGCCCTCCCGTCACCTTCCGCCTACTTCGTTGTGTGCGTCTGAGCATCTGATGGCGCCCCCATCTCTTGTTTGCCCCCGGCTGTACGCATGCGTCTGCCCCCGGCCGTACGCATGCGTTTGCCCCCGCTTTGTCCAACTGTTGTACGGATGCGGCTCCCGCTCCATTGTTAGTTAACTGACCCCAGCGACCCCCATTGTCCGTCGATGCACGCGCTGTTGCCGTCGGTAACGGCTAACCGTTTGTCGCTGCCGTAATCTTGGGGGGGCCGTACGTGCGCTAACACAAACGCGACTTCTGTCTCGCTAATGCCGTCTGGCTTTTCCAGATCAGATCCCGCTGGGGCTGAACAAGTTACCAGAGCTAAACAGGCCCGATACTTTTTCATCATTATTTTCTTTCACTTGTGAACGTTTAATGTAACATTAGCATTTGACGTGAAACGAGGACAAACGCCAGAACCAGTATCCCCAAGGAGACTCGAAAGGGGTGCTGGTTGTGTTGTACTACGACGAAAGGTCTGCCACGCCAGACGCAATCGTTTGTGGCCTTACCCAGGCGCAGCTGAATGGACCAACCAGGACGAGGATGTGAACAAACGACAGTTATATATATATATATAGGCTTTATTTATATATGTGCACCAACTAGAAGAGCCTTACGTACACCAAAATGTCGACGAAGAAGGACGCACCGTTTCATTCATACATGAACATTTAGAACACTTACGTGCAGCACTTCATGTAAAATGTGATCCGTGTAATCACTATTGCATGCCATATACATAAAAAATAATTCATCGAATACCTGTAACTGTCACATGAATTTCACTCACAAAATCCGTATTACATCGATGCCACATGTGTTTTTATAATAAAGCATCAGAAGCAACTTCACTGTAAACAACTTGACACAAACTACAAAAGGCAGAAGTCATCACGACATCGCGTGCTTTCCTCATGCATGCCTTGTTCGTACTAATTTACTATTCAGTTACAATCCTGTTTTTCTCAACATTATTATGATATCGTTGACTACCAAATATCGAGCTATTTCTGAAAATCGTACAAGAACATTTTTTTTTAATCCTTCTCACAACACAAAATTACCAGCTGAACGCCCCGCAAATGGAGCTTCTATTTTGCGTTGCGCTTAGCATTGGGCTAATGTGGCGACATTTGCTATTTTCGAGCAGCGAGAACCGATGTCAGAAATGGCGAAAATTGATTTTTTCCAATAAATAGGCAATAACAAGCGCCGCAGAATCCGTCGGGACGGTTTAGGGACCCAGGCCAGTGTCCCTGCCGAGTCTACTACAGTACCACAACGCCACAGATACACGAAGGATCGCAGGCACATCTGAACACGTATCGATATTTCGTTTCGATGAGGATTGAAGATGCGACACAGCTTCGCAGTGAATCAACACTGGGGTCATGGCCTATCCCAAGATTGGCGGTCGCCTACGAATTCTTCAGCTGAACGCTCCAGGCGAATAATCAACCGCACACCGAGAACGCTCACCTCGAACGCTTCTTCGGGCCTACCTATAATTGGAATGTTTCCTCCAGCTCTTCCGACGTTCCTGTCCTCGTCGTACACCCCCCTCAGCAGTGACGTTCGTGTATTTTGTTGCTCGTGTGTTCCTTTGTTTGACGTTCATGTGCTTCGGTATCGCCCAACGCAGCCGCTTCTGGCTGCTCTGAAGTCGGTCCACAGAAACGCCGGCGTATTTGGGGGCGTCGGAACTTGAACATCGCCGGGCCCCAAGATCGTTCATACGGACTCGGGTTTGCTGAGACACCTGAACGGCCGGTGCTGAGGGCAACCGGGAAAAGCGTGCCTGCGTGACGTCACGCGCCGTCTCGGCGGTGCGTGAAACACTTCGGACAAGCGATATTAGTAAATATTTGTACTTTTACGCTTTTAGCTCTGTCGTCTCGCTTGATTCCGTAGAACTGCTTAGTCCGTATGTAACTGCATCCCGCGGAGAACCGCTGGTATTAACCAGAACTATTCTTGTTATTATTATTATTACTGAACGTCGTTGTGTGAATAGTTAGGAGAGCCGGTCGCCAACTCGTCGAATTTGTATGTTATCATTAATATCGTTGTTATTATTAAAAATGTCACTGTACTATACACGAGTAGAAACGTCGCAATCCGGACTCACATTGCGCTACGCACTATCATGAACCGAACGGAAGATGATGCCGACCGGAAAAATGAGAAATTCGTCGGCTAACGGACCGTCGCCTCGACACGCGTCACCACGACTGACAACGCGCTTGGCCGTTTCTGTTCTCCTGCTGGTCGTTGTCGGGGCGCGGCGCTCGTCAGACGTCTCCACGTGTACTACAGGACTTCAAATAGGCCACTTCATCGTCGCGGCCATCGCCGGCTCGAGTGACGTCGTGTGAAGCTCTGCGGCGGGTGCCATCGATTTCGCGCTGTGTCCACTACTCGTTGTGGTGCTCTTCGACGAGTTCCATTGAGTTAAAAGCATAACGGCGCTATGACGCGTAGGCGGTCGGCACAGCGATTGCATCATGGAACGCGTTGTGTGATTCGTTGTTGTCGAAAGCCGATTGGCCGTTGTCGTTTGACGACGACGGACGTGAAATGTAGTTCCAGATTGAGGACGAAAGCCGCTTGAATCTTCATCGTTAAGCGGCCAAAAACGCGAGCGAAAATGAGTGATGCAAGCGAAAGTCATTCGTGACGATCACCGCCCCCTGAACTACAGTGACGGCTTGAAAATGAGTTCGTTAAGCGTAATCTAAACGGGACCCTTCAGTGTAGCGACACATTGCGCCGTTGAAATATCTTCAACTATTTTTGATTTTCTAATTTTGATATATACATATATGTGAGAAATAATTCGAGCTAGATTTCGGGTAACGGACGATTTTTTGTATGGGTGTGTAAGGGCCTTTTTTTACCGTGACAATGACGAGCGTATGGACGAGCATTGTCGCCGAGGGCTAACGTTGTCGAGAAACGCTAGAATCTGAACAGAATCTTCATCGGAGATTGACTACCTCAATTATGGCATGAGCAGATGAAAAGTAACTTCGCTCATACATAACTCGTATGGCACACACTGGTCGCGGCATATTTTCAGCTACGATACCATGTGCCGGACATCGTGTCTGACATCGTGAAATGAAAACAGCATCATGCTACTGACTTCAGATCGATCAAAATAAAATACAAGGTTTTCAGCTTTATCAACGGCCGTAATTTTTGCGGCAACCTGACCTGTATGAATTAATCGCCCTGTACAAAACAGCTCGAGCATGCCTCTATAAAAAACGTTTTACGAGAAACACGCCAATGACAAGCTTAACGGGCGCGCACCTATATCGCGCCAAGACGACGGCCGGCGTCATGTTTTTTTACGTTTCCTTTATATCGATTCAATAGGATCGAGACGAATCTGTGTCTTGACCTCGGATGTGATTCGTATGCGGATTCCATCAAGAAAAATTTTACCTGCCGTCGCTCGTCACCGGCGTACCGAGGCGAGCTGGCTCATGCAGAAGTGTGCATCCTGTACACACAAAACACAAACTGCGCTCGGCGATTTCACCGCAAAATACAGACAGCTCGACGAGTTTCCCTCGCTTGCTTTTACAGGACAACCGCGGCCTGTTTTTCGGCCGGCATCGGTCTCGAATGGAATCTCCTCTGATCGCTTCGCGAAAAGCCAACCTAGCCACGGTCCTACACGTATCTAATCGTCAATCATGTGCGATCAAAACAAAATAAAAGACACCGCCGATGGCCGACGGCTCTGACGTATTTGAATTTTACGGTAGGACAGTTTTCCTTGTTTTTTTTTTGTTTTTTGTTTTCGTGTCCGTTATGACGATTCATCCCTCCGCTGGCGGCTTTGCGGGGTGACCCAGCTACGACTGTCCATCGCGAAACATCGCTAGGCGACGAACGTTCCGAAAGGATAACGGCATAGCGCAGTGCTGTTTGCCTGACAATTATCTCTTCGCCTTAGTCGTCGCAAAACAACGACCGGCAGCAGTCGGCCGAAAACTTCGCAAGGGCAACAACATACGCCGAAAGCTCGCCAAAGGCGAAATGCCCGAGAAATCAGACGACGACGACGACGTGGTCGTACCTTCTTTATTGGCCGATTTACGAACGCCATTGCTTCGGCAGAAGTCTGGCAAGCGGCCGGCCGTTCTTCGGCTACCTACGTCGTATCTTGTTCGCGTATCTTTCCGGTAAGCTTTCGTGCTTGATCGGTGCAGATTGATCGTGTAAATGCGAACCGGCATCTGGCGACTCATGGTGGATAGGTCATCCGTAAGGAAACCGTTTCGGACGCTGATATCAAGCTGGTCTGCGATGAATATAAATTGTTTACCTTACATCTGTGTGTTGGCTCAATGCGGTCTGTGTACGTGTGTGCTTGACGAGCATTCGGAAAATTGTTGGAGAAGTCGTGTCTCCTCGTATGCACGGATTATGGTGTTGTTTATTTTTCTCCTAAACGACGAAGCCTTCGATGGCTGGAAAATTAGAAACAGGCAGGCTTCGCTCTAACCGGATCTGACGTTCGTAATCTTTCGAATCAACATGTCCAAATAACAGCGGCGGTTAACGCTATTTTTCACGTTTCATATCTGTAATTGTAGGTTTTACTTTCAGACGGGGGCACGGGTCCCCCGGGTTTCGTGTTGACGTGGGTACGGTTCATTAAGGCCGGGCATAATAGCGGGCAGAACGTGTATAGGGCAATATTTTATGGAAACACGTTCATCTGATTCTGCCCTCCGTTACGCACGAGCCGTGTCTTAAACGGACGTCTTTAATCAATTGAATCGAAGCTGGCGTTGCGTTAAACAACGACCCTAAGTGTGTGCCTGCTACAGATTACGATGTCATTAGGACGTTGCTCTTGACGTTGTCTTCAATGTATTTCACCGCCTATCTGACCAGACGGTCATTTCGCTATGAGTGACGGTCGATTGCGCCAAATATAGTTGGATACATTTTTATGGGTAAATAGATCGCACACATTGAGGCCGTTGTTTAAGCGTGAACCACCACACGACCTTGCCTGTACTCTCCCGTTGTTCAACCTCTATGGGCAGCGTAACACCTCAGTTGTGCTTTACTTCCGCTTCAAATGGTGAATTTGGCAAACAGCCACAACAACAACAGCAGGAACAATAGCAACAGCAAGCGAGATGAACGAGTTACGAAATGAGTTGAATGCCGAATAAAAGTGAAATGAAGAATCAGCGACGGGCAGTGGCTGAGCAGTGACCACGGAACCACCCCCAACGATCGTGTGAATTTGGTGACAGTCTGTCTCCCAACTTCGAAAAAAATTTCACTTCCATTTCACATACATCTATATATATATATATATATATATA
>MNPL01006907.1:0-17328 GCA_002081605.1 Tropilaelaps mercedesae | reverse complement strand
GCACCGGCGGGGATCGAACCCGTGCACCTACATGTCTCCTCCGGTCGCAAGGCGCATACGAATGCAATATAAGCCGCCGAGCTCGACCCTATAATAACATTGTAAAAAATCTAGAGTTCCATCATATAACAATGCAGTGCCACCAGTCAGCTTTGCATAATGTCCTTTCTCAACGATCATTTATCCATAGAAACCGGTCCAGCTTATCCCTTATCTGCTTGAGGATACGATCTCATTCCACGAGCACCGTTCTTGTGATATTTTTACTTTTTTGCTCATCGATTGGCATATTTCCTTCTATCCGCCTCATTTCATGACAGCGTTTAGGACCCTGTTGAAGCAGGGCGACGTTGAGAGGTTTCAGTGACACCTGAACAGCAAGCAGAATAACGCTGAGAGTGACATAGAGAAAGCGAGCGACAGAAGATGACACTTCGGCAGGACGACGAAGAAGAGCAGGGAAGAAATCTGCTGAATTAATAAAAATTACACCAGGCAAAGGCTGACAGGGTTATCAGCACAACGTGTGCAGATAAAGGACACACATTTCAGGACAACTTGGCCCCAGGACGGACGGCTGGGGCATGAAAGAACCTAGGAAGAAACGGTGCTGGGATGCCGTATGGCACCCACGACCGACACGGCGCACAAATGTGAAAGGTCTGAATATCAGGAGATGCGTGAAGCTCCCACCTAGGGTGAGAAGATATTTACGGGCAAAGCAGGCCGCCGACACCTCCCGTTCGGGCGTGACTCCGCAAGCGTCGTCCAGGACGTAAGAGCCGCGAGATGGCCTTTCAGCTCTGCACGGCTGAAAATGGCTTCTACCCTACCCCTTTTTGCTCTCATTTTGGTATTTTCCTCTGTTCTGCCTCTGGCTGACGTAGCCGCTGCCGATGTCCTGATGAAACTTTTTGTTCGCCTCCCTTTATGACATCCGCCCGATGGTTGGACGCGGAGAGAAACCATGGGGCATACGTTTTTTTTCCGCAGACACACATACGCAGAGAGCTGCGGCTCCCATCACCCGAACGATCATACCCCCGCCTCTCTGCCACAGCCGCTGCGATACCCAAGTGGCCAGTGGCTACGTAGTGTCCGACATGCATTCTGAATATTCAGTAAAGTACTGCGCTCGCGATCATCATACTGCATGGAGGAAGACGGCATGCGCAGCTTTACGCTTTCAGCAGCATATAAATCTATCCCACTGTGGTGTGGATGCAAATTGAACTCGTTTCATTTTTCATTGTTATCCCCTGTACGCATATTGCATGGCGTTCGTTATTTCACCGAAGCACGCGAAGCACCCACGCAGAATGTCTTAAATGTGAAGCAGATTGAATATGAAAATGTCATGGATGTGTAGTTCACGCAGGAGTAAAAGGGCGAGTCACATGTGATCGCTCATGTGCCAGTAATTGCGGTCTTACATCGAGACTATTTTGGAGTTGTTTACGCGACTATTAGGCATACCATCTAAAATCGCTAGAATAGGTAATTCCCTTAGAAAAGTAAAGGTTGTATTAATAATTCGTACAAATCAAAAGTTAGTTCATATTTCATGTTAATTTTCAGACTGTACCGTTAACTTCACCGATACATTTTAGATCACGAATCAAACGCCACGACAATCTCTGAGCACAAAGTATTTTATCCCAGATACTGCAAATGACAATAACTGATAGGGCCTATAGCAATTAAGAGGAGAAAAATCAAAGGGCCAAAACTGTGTAAGCAAAAACGTATGTTTATTCAATTATTCACTAAGTTTTAAAAGTTAGAAGTATTCTTTCATATAAATCTTCTATCTTCTTCGTTCATTTGATAGCTTGCATGGCGTGATAAGTTTGGACGACGTAACTCTAGACATCTACCAAACTAAAAGTATGCGCACGTAATAGGAATCTCTCTAGCTTGGTAATGCATGCAAGGCTTCTGTGTGCATGCTACCTGCACTTTCAAATTATGGCCATTCCTATAGCTTAAAAGTCTTGATATATGGAGTGAACTGTTTCATAAATGAATGCTTTCTGCTTTCTTTCTTGGTAATATGATTAAAAAAGCATTTTTTTTGGGTCAGCTTTTCCTTTTGTTTTTATAAACACAAGATTAAAAATGCTTTCTTGACACTTCTGATTGTAAGGAGTGTCGTTCGACCATAAACCCCGGTTTATGCCGAAAAACAAACGTGTACATGTTTGATTTTTCTGCAAAACGAATTACACTAAAATACGTGGCGCATTTTATGATGGTAGTCCAAGCCCGCTTTGGTTCCAAAGGCCGTCTGACGTTGTCTTCATTTCAACCATGGGAAACAGAAAAGACTCCATTATTGTCAACAGCTTTCGCTTTATCTTGAATTGTAAGAGTGAACTTGGTAAAACGTCTTGCAAGCTTTTCCTTTTACCTAAAATGTGTATGTTTGCATTATAAGTTCCTTCTAAAATTAGGTTTAATGATCGTTGATTTTTAAACTTGCAAAGCCAAATAAAAAATTGTTGAATCCAACCAAATTCTGAATATGTTGTGTTGAAATGATTTTGGAGATCGAAATCAGATTCAACCAAGAGTTGGATTTGCTTTTGATGTCAGACTGTGCCTTGGCCACGTTCAAAAATAAGGCTTTCTGAATGATTACGGGAAGAGATGCTACTGCCTTTCTGCGGTTTGTATAGTTTCAAGAATTATGAAACTTACGCCAATAGTTGACAACAGGATTATTTTTACCAAAACGAAGAGCCGAAAAGAGTGCTAAAACAGTCCGTTCCTTTTTGTCATGCTGCTCACTCATAACGGATATAATAAGGGCAGTAACAGTTTTCTTTTTCCCTATCGGCGTTACACTTAACTTGCAGACAGTAGTGTGTGTAGATTCACCCGAAGAAAGCTGAGGCTTAATGTTCCACCACTTAGTCGGAACTTTACTGTGATCTGTTGTAAAGCATAGCAATCATACAAATGGCGTATCTGCAGACGTTTTTCGATCGCTATATATTAAAAGTACATTCTTTCGATTATTGAGAAAATTAAAAAGGTAAAGGTCACTCCTGTACGTTGCAAGCGGAGCACGGCAGTCCAAGATTAGACGCATACAAAGTAAATGCATTATCAAAACGTGCGATGACTTCGCATCGGTTAACACTAGAGAAATGTCTATAATGTTAGCTGATGAATAAATAAGCAGTAATTCACTCTATAGTTCGTAAATTCCTCAAGTACCACGGGTAAGAACCTGCTCTAGCGGTGCCCAAAAAACTGCACATTATGCATACATGAGATGAATAACAGCTTATAACTTATTATCCGACAACTATCTAGATCGAAACTGACTGTTGAACAAACCTTTACATGGCCAATGGCAGTTAGCCGAAACTCTTTCAAATGATTTTCAGCTAGCAAAAATACTTTTATGAATGCACTAAACGCAACGGATGCGAATATTTGTCAACGTATTTAAATATTCTGTAGAGAAGTGTATTGCCGATATAAGTTTGATTAACGAATCAAGCCGTTTTTTGCAATACCTTTTTTAGGCAGATAATGCCTAAAATTATAGCTAGACCTAGCTTCTGAAGCGAAGTAGTCGCATTGCAGAAATCGCGTTTCGGATATACGATCATATAGCAGACGAACGCTCGGTCTCGCTTGTGGTATCCATTTACATTACTTCGCTAAACTGTTTATTAAATCTGAAGCTATTTTTAAAATCGAATTCTCATTGGATTACCGAAAAAACAATCGTTCAACAAGTACATGTAGTATAACACATATGTATAACAGGAACAACATAGTTATAGTTACCTTTTAAAAAATATGAAGAATCTCAACTGCGAATGTTTGTTTTGCAAGGTCTTGAACATAGTCGAATATTGTGAACAGTCCAACGTATATATCTTATCTATTTTGTTACTGCTTGCTTCCTCAGAGAACCCTCACACGTTTGGTTACTCTGACTTCAATTCACCGGTTTTCGTTCCACCATCCTTTCTCCGTACTTCTTGCGCATGCCCCGCATACTCCGCCCATACACATACTCATCGCCGATTCTTTCATTCAACTAGGTCCCTCGCGTGAGTATACGACATACGGATCTTTCGCTCTACGTTATCTCCCGCTTTCTCCGTAGTTCGCTCTAAACCAGCAGAACAGGGAGAATAAGCAACGATATAAGAAGAACGCTACTCACGTGCGCCCGAGGGAAAATAACGGAGAGATAGCGTAGGAGAGCACCCGGTCGAGGCCGAAAAAAAGTAGCACCGCATTATGGCGAACAACTATCCACGGCATACACGTAGTGGCTGCTTCTGCTTCCGCTGCTGCTACAAAACTGATATTATTTAAAAAAAAAACAGCGCAAGCGTATACGGTGAACGCCACGGTCCACCTAACAGAGTAGGAAGACCTGACCAGCGCGATTCCCTCGTCGAACTGGTATATTGCAATGCACCCTCGTACACTTACCGGAGAGCGCCGGCTTGTCAGTTGCTTTTTGGAGATAGGTAAGGCGAGGTTTTCTCCACTATACCGAAGGACATAACTAGGGTTGGCATTTACACAACAGAAGTAGCCACGCTCTGACAAGACCATTGTGTGCAACCATAAACTGTATACATGCTTGGTGGATAAAGCCGATGCAAGCAGGGAAGCAGACCAAAAAACAAAAGCACGATAGACGAATACGAGTGGAAGAAAGTGGTCAGGTACTGGGAGGTAAGGAGGTAACGGACGAGGCGAAGTTTGAGTGAGCAGTTACGTAACTTTTCACTTATGTGGCTCACTCTTTTACTAACGCTTTACGTGATTTTTTTGTATTCGTTTTTTTCGATTGCTGCTGCTTTGGCTTTGTTGTCTTCTTCTTTGGCAGAAGCCGTTTCGCTTCGTTTTGGTAACGTTTAGACGAGCGGATAGGGTTACGTGAGCTGTGCAATGAGAATAAAAGTTTGGTAATGGAGTTCATTCCAGTTTGGTGAGTTGGCGTTCGCTAACTTTTCGTATTGGAGTTTCATTTTGGGTATCCTGAATTAAGTTAGTGATGAGACCTTGAATGCTATACGGATGGATGGCGAAGAAACTTGCAGGACCTGTATATTAGATAGAGCTTGGCTTTAGCGAACAGGCCAGGCAAATACTTCGTAAGGCTATGTAGAGTAAGCGAATTGGAATAGGAAATCGCCTTATATTACTTAAAAAGTGAGTGGTTAATCCCTGCAGTAAACTAGAAATCGCGAAATTGTGCAGTTCAAAGAGAATGAGTGTACAAACATGTTCTTGAATTTCAAAGTCATATTACACAAAATAATGCATTGCGTTTTGATTATACAACAAAAACAATATATCATCTGCTCGTTTCTGATTCCATTTATTAAATGCAAATATTAGCCGCTAGTTTATTACAATCGATAATGCCTCGAAATTATACGACAAAAGTGCTCTCATGACACTCTCTGCTAGAGCTGTTTGTTTCTGTATTTACTCAAGCCATTTCCCCAGCTTTCTCTTTTTGGATGACAGAAAAGAGAGATACAGTACCCACATCTACATGTAAATTCTATAACTAATTTATGTACAACAACAAAACGTGAAAATACTCAAGACAAATTATTTGTAACAATAAAATACTATAAAAGTCGTCGCGAAAAAAGGTTTCGCGAACTAACCTGTGCACATTCGGCCGAGTCAATTCGTCAGTGATGCCTTGTGAATTCGTGTCATGCTAATGCACGTGAACCAAATGAGAACTCTGCAATAGACAATAATTTCGATATCATTTTTTCTCAAGAATCTTTGTACGAACACCCTAAATAATTGGACTAAGCAAAAATGAAAACATTTCGAATATTTCCGTTTGGCTAGTCGCTGGTTCAGGTTCATACAGTGACGATCGTCAGGTAGAACGGTGTTAATTAGTTCATATTGCTAATGCTCGAACCCATTAGTTGCTTGGACCAGCTCTGTTAATTTTCCTTGCGTTACAAGTGTCTGTAATTGCCATTTGAGCTAGCACATACACTGCTTGTTTCCATTTGCTGTGCAGTTAAACAACAAGCCTACCAACTCCAAAGCTGACGCGCTATATAATAGACATATGGTATATCTAATTACACATTCACATCACATTAGAATACAATACGCCACGGGACACTGCCATAGAACTAATCTCGGGAGGAATAGTGCTGTGTTGGGTATAATTGCACTCATGACGGGTTCGAGAAATCAATATAATTTGCATCTTACACAGAAAGTGGCGCACAGACACGTCCCTGCAAACACACACCAACACACACTGCCTCATTACGTGTTGTGATACAATAGAAAAATGTGCGATATCTCATTCTCCTGTCGTTAGATCTAGCTGAAGCCGGAAAAATGAAAATGGTCTAACCAGATCCGATGTCTGTAGAGACGACGTTATTGCAATAATGAAAACTGAAACGTCAGAATATGCGAGTGAATTAGTAAAATTGCTTTGTTGAAGAATTCCCCTCGTGTAATCTTGATATGCGAACTATATAATGGCTGAGAGATTATATGTATACGAGTACCAATACTTCGAGGTTTAGGCCTAGCAAATCAAGAAAAACAGGTGTAAACTATCTAAGTCCGATAAGCTTACATCAGTTAGAGTAGCTATTATTTCCACTATTAAACGCGGGTCTACTGTGCGATTTCAATTTCTTTATCCATTTTTTCATATGAAGAGTTTGTTCGGGTAAAGAATCTTCGATGTATTATATCGCCTGTTATCAAACACATACCTACAAAATGTTTATAAAGGCCGTTTCAAAATTCGTTATACATTGATTACACGCGTTCTATAGTTAGTTGTCAGGATGGCTCCGCTTCCTTGGAAAATGGAGCGCGGAATTTCAATACCACGCTAAGTTCTAAATATTATCTTATTAAACGCATCCGCTTCCGGTAAGTTACTCCGTGTTCCTAATATGTTAGTCAAAATCGTTCGATTGTCATGACTAAGCACTGTATGGTAACGCAGTTTAGTACGGAAGCCGGCACTTTCGTGTTCTTGAGCATCTGACCGGAACAGCTGCGATCAAGCAGGCAGGGAGCACAGGAAGCAGCAACACCAAAAAGGACTGCCACCTAAACGTGAAAACGACCCTAGCTAATAAACGGCACCTCGGAGAACGAGCACCTCGAATACAAGACAGCCGGATGATGGTGGAGGCACTGAGCATTTCCTACAGCGCTAATAAACGAGTATGAGCTATCTTCCCGATTCGTTTTGTAACTTGATCATAGGGGTTCAAATGGCCAGATAATACGACCAGTGATTGTCTTCGAACAGGACCGAACCAGATCGGACCTTTTAAATGCGTCCCCCCCTATCGCCGCCCTCCATCGCTGAATGAGGGAACCCGCAGATATAACCCACCTAGCTAGCTCACGCATTAAATCTATCGGTTACCCCGAGCACACAGGCCGAGACCCATGATTGTGATTCGAATCTATTAGTCTCTTAGATTAAATTAGACGTCTCCCACGATTCGATATCTGGAACAAAGGTCCGAAGGGAGATCAGGGATAGTCATTTCGGCATCTCGCTAAACAGCGCAATTGCGCTGTGGATGTATATTCTACCGAGATTTTCATTAGCGCCTGCGTAGAGACATCAACCACATCGATGGGCAGCCGTTCCAGTGTGCATGCATTATGCTTGACATTAAGGCACAATCTGGCGACCTGAATGCAATTATAAGGCATTTTCCCGAGGGACGTATATACCGTTCTACCCTATCCCGTCGTAGTGTGACGTTATTCAACTTTGATTTAAATCAGCTAGAACGACCAACACATCAGCAAATAAAAATGGAGTGTCACTCGTTTTTTCAATACGTTTCTCAATTCGTTCAGGAATGTACTAAAGTCTGTCTGATCCTAAATCACTAGCATTTGACCAGTCTGATTACTGGCTATCTTTCGAGTAGCGGATGCGATGTTCTCTTGCACCATCAGCCCTGTTATGCGGGCGCTTTCTGATCAGATAGCGGCGGTGGTTAGAAGTCCGATACCAGAGATTCTTGATTGTTTCGTCCGATCTTTGCTCGAATATCCGTTACCACTCCGCTAGATTTTGTTTTTGCTTTTGGTGTTTGTCTGAGGCACCCAGTGAGTCTTGCCAGGCAGGTGAGTCCTTTGTTTCCTAACATCAGCAACCAAAAGGGAAATTTACTCTGTTTACCTTCCGCCAACGCTAGGGTCTGAATGTAATAAAGACGTGAAGGTGGATGATTTAGAGGAAACGCACGGAACTACCGAACCGGCATTTGCCACCTATCATTGATTAAATTGAGTAGCTAGCATTCACAGGAAAATATACGTGGTGCAATAACGCGATACCTTTCATTGTAAAAATTACGGTTACTGCGGGGCCAATTATTTATTTCACTTATGAAAGCCTGTAGTTGGCTGTTTCGTATTGTACAAAAACATACCGGCAGATCTTGGGCTGTTACGACACATCTGGGATAAATTTTTCCGAACTCTGTGGTCAACCATTATTAAACCAGTATTTATGGTTTTCATCTCTGGCACTCGAACGAATACTTTATGGAGTGCATGATTAATCCAATGGCCGGCAAAAAATGGAAAATTTCAGATTACCTCCAAGTCGGAGGAAGCATTATTTGCGAATAAGACGTTTGGTTCTATTTTAACCGTAGCATCCTTTGTAGTTCACCACATGTAGCCGGTCAAGTAACACTGATTGGTCTTGTTAAGAGTCTATTTGCAGTTTCCGGTTAGCTTAGAATTAGGTTCTACAAATCAGGACAAAAGAGACAGCAAAGCTGTATACGGCAAGCATAATTTGATTCTTTTTTCGGGTCAATAGACTGCTAAATGTAGCAAATAAATATAAAAGCTCTTTCCCCCAGTAATTTCGTGTGCCATTGTACGTATGCATCATTTCGAAACAATAGAAATAAGTGGCATTTATTCTGCCTCCATGCTAGTGGCCGAATATAATCGTATTGTCTAAATACACATAATTTTTCTTCTCTATCGCCCTCTCGCCGTTCTTCGCATTCTCATTCTTCGTCTTCCTCTTGATAACTACCTTTCTCAGCTTTTCCTGATTTCCTTTTTGCCTTTCGTTTCTCTTCAGCGCTTGCTATTCGCCTGAGGGCGTTCGCCAACGGAAGCACTTCGCTGCCGTTGTAGTCGTCTGTTAAAACGTAACACTAAATCGGTAGACTAGCTGAAACTCCAGGAATGGCTTGAACATGCCTATTGAATCTCCAAGGATGCCTTGTGGATAGACACTGTTAGGGTTGAAAGACAATTGATTAGTTTGGTTGGCGGCCGACAGCATCATACGAAACTTAATCAGATGGACAAGCAAGCCAACTAAAATGTATTAGCTCGTCAGTCTGCTATCGGTGCTCAAGGCTCGTGAATAGCCAGATTAGGCTTTGTTTTGTGTGTCAAAACGTATCTAAATAATTCCCGAAAGTTGGACAAACCACTTGTTAATAAGTACAAAGACCCGTTGTAATAAAAGAAACAATGTTTCTATCGCGAACAAAGTAAAAAAAGCATAATTGGGCACATTTGCTGCACAATAAAACAAGCTACCTTAGTTTGCTTAAGGGTACGTTTTGTTTGGCTTGTGATCCATAAATAAACTAACGTTTCTTCATCATGACACCCAAAGTGCATTGACTAATTATGCATTTCATCCCGTTATAATAGGTCAAATTTTTTTTTGCTAGGAAATAAGCTTGCTTTCTAAATTGGCCGTAAAGTTTCGCCGTAAATCGCATCAAGTTAGATCGAGAAGATGCGGCTACAATCGCTTAGCTCATGTCTGTTCCCTTAACAGGGTCAAATAATATTGGTTCAGCTCTTGTTGCAGAGGCAACTTAGTTTCTGTTTAATGGTACACCGATGTACATTTTAGGCCAGATAATTATCTTGGAACGAGAGAAGAGGTAGAAGCGAGTACCATCGAATATTTTGAGCATATAATATTCGCCGAACATGACGAGTTACTCGAAAAGAAACATTTGCCCAAATCTGTGCACCTTGACATGAGTTGGCAGTTACTATCGGCATTTTCGGTCTGTATCAATATTTAGTGATTGCTATTTAGTGACTCTTTAATATCCCTGCTGATTTATATGCGCTCAGTTGAAGCTTTTTCATTAGGCTCATGAAAGCCTATTGTCGACGCCCTCAACCGTTTAACGATTTACTTTACCTGAAGTTGTCCGAACCTGCAAATAAACCTTTGATAGTGTTATGAGTTGGCACGCAAAGAATGATTCAGGCGGCTTCTGTGAATCTTCTTCTCAAAGAATAACCGCTCGGTTTTGCAAAATCGGTTTTGCAACATTTCTTGACAAAGCCATTGTTTGTTTGTTTACAGCTCCTAGTTAACCAACGGCACAATTCTTACACTTTTCGACAAAAATAGTCGATTTTTTAAATACCACCGCGTATGTACAGGGAAAAATGAGCTCAGGCCATAATACCCCAAAGCTGCCCCTCAACCTCAAAACTGTCAAAATCGTTTTAATGAGACCGAAAACGTCTTTTGCTGCTGCGACCTTTAGTTTGCGGCCTTTCCTAGGAAGCAGTAACACTTATATAATTATTTATACGATCTGAAAATTGACATTCTGTGTTAATTCGTGCTATTCGGGAAACACCCAATGCGCCTAATCTTGCTTTACTGAGCCTGTCATTAGAAAGAGATCAAATAATGGCAAAAAATAAAGCAGTCCACAGAATACGCGGATCATGCTGATGTAACCTATTTTTACTAGCGTAGCCGTTATAAGCGATACGATAGGGTCCCTACCGGCTTTATGCTTTATTGAACCGCTTAGAAAAATTACCACGCTTTTTTGTGTACCACGCTAAGTGTGCAAAATGTATAACTTCATTGTAACCCAATAAGATACGATTAAGCGCACAACCAGTTTAGGAAATGTTCGGCAAGTGTATAGTTGGTGGTTCAGCACAAAATCATAGTTATGAAGAAGTAGACGAATACATGTCAAATGTCTCTTTTTATAGTGAAATCCACTAAAAACTTAAATTAGAATGTTAAAATGCAGGCTTCGATCAGAAAACTCCACTTGTTCAGACACAACAATTACTACTTCTGATACTATCACGAAGCCCTCATTGAGGAATATAAGAATATTTTCACGCCCCCAAATAGGTGCAGTGCACTAGCAATGGCGATTGTAATTATGAACGTGCAAAGTACGTCTTAATTATCATACATTGCGCAGAATTTCGACCGAATTCTTAATTTACACCTAATGAACTATGGTTTCATCACAACTGGAACAGTATCATTGCCACTACTCCCATTAATATTCTCTTTCTTATGACTATTACCACCACCATCATCGTCACCGCCATCACTCGAATTCCCAGTGTATGAGTCCGTTAGTGTCGTGATTCATGACCTGACGCGGGGGCTACGGCCCCACCAGCGTGCCAACCAACGAATATTCGAATATGCGTTTGCCTTCCAGTTCGCATGCAGCTTAAAACTCAGAGTGGTGTTGATGTGAATTGGGCGAACAGGCGAGGGTGGGGAACCAGCACGTAAATAACGCCACGACTATCACAGCGACTATCGGCGCCGCGATCGCCGGCAACAACAAACTACATTGAGATAACAAGAAGTTGTCGTTACACCAAACCCTCGATTTAGATGGGGCAGGGGGTGTCCGACTTTCTCTCAACGAGCCATTATCGCGTAGACTTCAACCGCCACAAGCGGCGCTCGCCAGAACGGACCAGGGACTCGACATTGTAAAGTACCAACTGAGCAAACTCCTGCCACGAAGGCCCCATAAAGCAAACGTCGATTGAAACGCCGTCAAACGAAGAGGCTAGACCAGCAGACGAAAGAAGCATAAATCACTGGAGTGGTGCAGAAGGCCGGGAGGCGCGCAAAGTGGTACAACTGCTTGACGACGCAGTGGTCTTCGGCCTTCGTTTCAGCAGCGGCAAGTGTCGGTAAATGTGGCAACTCTAGCAACGCCCGGGCCACACGCTCAGTAATTCTACCGCGAACGAATAACAGACAGCAAGGTTGGCGCGAAGTAAAGTAAGACGAGGGGAAGGAGGAGAGAGTCAGCAGTGAGCCGACTCGAGCGAGACCCCTCAATTCAATCGATGCTAAGGCTCTCCTTGACGCAATTGCCGAACCGAACGGTCGGTGTACGTCGTTCTAGTACCAGTGCTGTGTAGTACTCATGGCGAAGCGTCAGTATGGCGCCAATCGCTAGCTGGGCGACATGAAAGCCAATAGGGTAGTATGGCGGCGCTGGTGATGCTGGCGCTGGTAAATCGCCCGATTGGAGAACCGCTGGCCCGCGAATTTGTTGGGCTGGACGTCTCTCAGGCTCCGTGACGGCGTTGGTTTCCCTTGCTGCTGCTTAAGGGCGATAAATCCAATGAGATTTACGTTACTACAGCGAAAGCGACGGCCCAAACCGCGAAGACAACAACGACAGCGCCATGCCGCTGAAACACACATATATACACAGACAGATATTACACAAAGACGTATACACGAAGTTAGCCAGAGCAAGGCAGGGCGCACCATAAATTTCTCGGCGGGTGCACTGAGGCGTCGCCAGGTCGAACTGTTCGACCGGTTGTCGAATTGTCGAATTCGGCCCCAAGCCCGGTGTTGTCGGTTCTACTATAAATCAGCAGCTTATGCTGGACCCGATAGGAGAACAGCAGAAGAGGGTAATTCTATAATAGGTGTGAGCTATTAAGGTCTGTCGCATTAACTAAATGAATAGTCAGCGAATATGTTTTTAGTGAATGAGCAGCATTCGATAGAGAGCATATACCAGAGTGAGTTTTTAAGATATACTGTAACTCAAAAAAGGTATGCTGATAGATCCCAAAGCAAAGCAATTCTTAAGGCTACAGCGACATCCTTGTGGCATCCTATATACGTCTAAATAGCACTTGTGTAAGCTATCTCTAATGCAATTGTCTAATCGCTTTGGATTGGAGATTGGAATTTCTATTTCGACACTACAGCTAAAAAGATCTATAAGCGGATTCAGACATATTCATTTTGCAACAGCATTAAAATCAACGCAGTGGAAATTACAGCACACACTTGTAGTGTATCCAGAAAATATATAGGGTGCTGGATTATCGAAAAAATCAATTCATCTTTTATTAGCAATCGCACTACGGAATGTATCAGACTGTTTAGAAACAGAATACTCTGAAAGCTATTTACGAATGGTGCATGTGAAACTTAATTGGCGTTGGTTGGAAATTCAAACTTAAGCTCCACATATATACACATTGATTCTTGCTTAACATACCCGTTAGAGAAGTGTTCTTAGAAATACAACTAACAAAAATAAAAAGTATTACACTTGTAGTGAGTCTACCTTGAAGCTGTTTTGTGTGTTCTCTTCTTGCATATAAAATATGGTAAACCATATTAAAGCAGAGACACACATACAAATTGTTGAGCAAACAGGACAATTGCGAAGTTGGCAGTTAAGAAATGGGTTTCATTACAATCTTTTCCGCGATGCATTCGAACGCTTTCTGCTCATTCGTTAGAGACACATGACATTACTGGTACAGGACGTATTTTCCTCACTCGTTTAACTCAATCGTTTAATCCGTATACAGATTCGATATAAGCCCGTGATTTGTGGTAAAGAAAAATGGCGCTATGAAAGCGCTCAAACCTGTCTTCAGACGATATGGTGAATAGCCCTGTCAAACAATGT
Source organism: Tropilaelaps mercedesae (assembly GCA_002081605.1). Classification (NCBI taxonomy): domain Eukaryota; kingdom Metazoa; phylum Arthropoda; class Arachnida; order Mesostigmata; family Laelapidae; genus Tropilaelaps; species Tropilaelaps mercedesae. The sequence goes on along the minus strand of MNPL01006907.1, from coordinate 3,565 downwards.
ATTTTGGCAAATATCTTTTTGTTTCTCATTCCTTCGTAAGCTGTCACCTAGATCCCTTTTAGTGATCACGAACAAGATGTCCCTAAAGCGGATAGCCATGCTTTAACAAAATTTTTTTCCCAAAGAATGCAAAATAGAGATTAGAAAACATTAGGTGCGGCCGTTGGTGTGTGAGTGTATGTCTGTGTGTATATGTATTTATCTGGCTAATGGGTGTGACTACTGTTTGACAGAGTTACAAGCAACTCGAGATATGCTCCCACTATCATGCTCTTCCAGACATATGTCCGTACAAGAAAACCAGCCACGCAAGGCAACCTCAGGCCCACTGACGATAGGTGATGTGTCAAATGGAGCCTGTAGCTGTTAGCATCTATTTCTAGTAGACGCGCTATGAAAGGAAATAAAAACACAGCATTGCGAGAGAAATAGTTAGATCAGCTCTGGTAGACAGCTACATGCAAAATTTAGTGGTAGAACGTTCATTCTTTTTCTGGACGAATACAATCATTTTAAATAGATTTCACTATGTAAGTGAAATACTTTGAATACAGTTGCTCTAGAAAATGAGTCCTATTCAATAAGCGTTTAATCTCTTTGTAGTCTAGATTATCGACCCGTTGTTTAAAAAACGTTGTTTAGTAAAAGGTATCATATAAATATCTTAGGTTAACGTTTCCCCTGATTTCATCAACTGGTACTCAAAAACAGGTGGCACTTAAAGCATCCTGTGTTTAAAGCTATCCGCATTTATATCGATTATGCATGCTCAATTCTCTCGAATTGTAAATGCCCCTTTGATCTAATAAATTAATCATTCACATCAGATTTATCTGGCAACTTTAGTACACTAGTTACGCTCAATTTACTCTTCGACCAAATGGCCTAGAGTGAAAACTTCCTGGGGGATTCGTATTAGTCAATGTTGACATTGGAATGGAACGTGCCTGCCGCACAAGCGCAAGCTACATGGTTGCATATGTTATATTTTTCAACTGTTTAAAAAACGAGCGGAACGAAATTTACATTTTGTGTGTAAGCTTTCCTCATCAGGAAACCCGTATGGGTATGTTGAATTATTAATAGGCGGAAAACAGACTATTTTCATGTGGCATTCTTAGAGGAATAGCATTAGGTCAATCTGGTCTCTAGGAAAGGAAATCCTGAGAATGAAGCGTTACTTGTATGACGTATAGATGTTGCGGGTCGTCTCAAAATACACAGCCTGCCTTTTACAAGTTGTGACCACTTTCTGTCTCATTTCTTCCCTTTCTCTCTTTCGCTCTCAAGATTTTCTTCACACTACTATAGAACACTCCTTCACACTACTATAGAACACTCCTACTCTTTTTCATTCATAGTTCCCGTTCAAGCATCTTGCTGTCATTCGTCTTTGACGGATTCGGTCAGACCTGGCGAGAAGCTGCTGGAAGCTTCTTGAAACGAGAAGACGATCAAGCAAGAAGCTAGAACTCATGTTCACGAGAGGTTCCGGTTAGAAAAACTGTCTTGTACTCGTAGATGTTCTTGGACAATGCTTAGCAGAGCGAATACTTAATTAGAGAGTAGAATCCAACCAGAATCTCGTAGTATGTTGCTGAGCAAAGGTTAGCTGTTACGAAATGTTAGCCTCTTCACCTTTCATGTACTTGTCACTTCTTATGTAACCCATTACACAGCAGCAACAGTTTCCTGGTAGGTACCCACGCTCACTTACACTACACAAGACATGGCATTGGGATGAGTAAAGGGTTGCTTGTTACTAGCTGAAGACCGGAGAACATATCTTGTAAAGGAGTCCCAGCCAGCAGCCGCTCACTCAGCTACGCATAGCAGATTGTAGAAGATTCGATGCCTTAGAGATTATTTAGACTGACGAAGAGTCGGTCAAAGAGGATCCAGAATAAGCCATGTGGGAACGACATGAGATTGATTATAACTCTAGATAATAAGCGCGTTCATCACTTGCGCATTTCAGGCGCCACCAAGTCTGAAAGCCATCTTACCGTATCAAGGAGTAGTAAAGCTAGCTAAGGTGTAGCTAAGGAGTAGCTAAAAAATGTCAAAACAAAAACATCAGGCTGATCTACGCGTACCAAACCACGTAATCGTAAGGGGACGAACTACAAAGAAAGCAAAGTTGAGAACCTCGCGTTTACTTTGAGTGCAAAACTTGGACAGTCGTGATTTCTTAAACCGTAAAGGCAAGCCTGTTACCTGGGTTGACTCTTCAAAGGCCTCAAAGGGTTCGTGTTTCTATTTATGGCTCAATCACGGTTTAGCAAGCTACTAGACGACATTATTTTAGATAATTTTTAGAGGTCATAAACAAATTTTTCGAAAGAGTTATGCAAATAAATATTTCGATTTAGTGTTCCTTATTAAGTAGTTGTTGCTACAACCCGAAAAGTAAAATTTGTTTAATACGAGTTGATGCAATGGTATTTTCTCTCCCTTCTATGTTACTTGAATAACATATGTTGCATATCCTGCCGTCAAAAAAGTGAATACGTTTACAGTTGAAAAGTATATGTGAATAGTGTAGTTTGTGGGCGAATATGCGGCCAATATCGCTTCCGTAGTCTTCTATATGAAGACAAGAAATTCGTATAAGTAGCCAATGGGCGCCGATATTCCAAGTCTTTTAGCGGCAATAATGCTGCAAGTTAGCATAAGAAGGTCATGTAAATTCGCTACACTGATTGAGATGGCCCAGTCGAATATATGGTACGCAGTCAACAGTACTAAGTCAGATCGTATTTTCCATTGTTTCCTACAAACTGTAGTGGCTATTTACTTCATTGTTCAAAATTGTACATTAACGCCAGCAAAAAAGGTAGGCATTTTGCCGAATTTTCTTTGGTGTGTTTTTTACCCTCGTCAAGCTAATAGCTTCCATCCTATCGACAATGGTGGCATAAAACATCACGCCACAGACAAAATATGTCTTTAGCAGTGAGTTGTAAACGCGCCTCCTGCAAACCTTTCCAAAAGGAAGGGGCTCCTCATATTCGACACTGTTCAGTCAAATATTTGTTTTTTTAGTCACTTATTTTCGAGCTGCTTCTTAAGGACAGAAACGAACGGTTAACTGACGCAGAGTCAAGCTACGGTCACAATTTATGTCCGAAATGATTTGCTGGTGGTTCTGGTTATTCTAGCGCTTTTAGGCAGCAAACGACATGCCAAATGAGTCTTTTTGAGATGCAAAGTGTACGAAAATGCCAAAGTGGTGAAAAATCTTTGCGTTAGTACTTTTAGCAGACGGACATGCCGCGACACATCCATTTGTTGAAATGTTTACGACGAAAGCGCTACTGTGCCGAAATGGACGGAGCCCTCGCCCAAACAAGTCGCGTTGGTTTTTAGTAGTCCTCAACGAATTGCCGTCGTTCGACAGGCTGAAAGCTGCATCGCATTAACTTTTGGCCTCATTCAAGCTTGCTGATGACTAAGTGCCTCTGAACCGCTAAAAAATCGGAGTGAAATGTAGAGGTTTCAAATTTATACATTACATATATATATTTTACATTATATATATATATATATATATATATATATATAT